>JAEIFO010001418.1:0-31508 GCA_018903695.1 Zaprionus gabonicus
ATGTGCTTAGCCTGTGTCTAGCCTGTGTCTGTAGCCTGTGTCTGGCCTGTGTCTGGCCTATGCTAGCCTGTGTCTGACATGTGTGTCCTGTGCCAAGTCTAAACACTGTGTCCAGCCTGTTGATAGCCTGTGTCTGGCCTGTGCCAAGCCTGTGTGAAGCCGTGTCTGGCCTGTCCACAGCCTGTGCCTGGCCTGTGTCCTAGCCTGTGTCTGGCCTGGAACACAGCCTGTGTCTAGCCTGTGTCCAGCCTGTGTCTGGCTTGTGTCTGGCCTGTGTCTGGCCTGTGTCCCCCTAGCCTGTGCCTGCCTTCAATGATACCAATACCTTGTCTGGCCTGTGTCCTAGCCTGTGTCTAGCCTATGCCTGGCCTGTGTCCAGCCTGTGTCTGTGCCTGCGTCTAACCTGTGTCAGCCTGTGTCTGGCCTGTGTCTGGCCTGTGCTGGCCTGTGCTCGGCCACCGTGATCTGCAGCCTGTGTCAAGGCTGTGTCCACAGCCTGTGTCCTAGCCTTTGTCCTAGCCTGTGCCTAGCCTGTGTCTAGCCTGTGTCTAGCCTGTTTCTAGCCTGTGTCTAGACTGTGTCTAGCCTGTGTCTGGCTTGTGTCCTAGCCTGTGTCTGGCCTGTGTCTGGCCCACTGTGTCTGGCCTGTGTCTGTGCCTGTGCCTGGCGCAGTGTCTAGCCTGTGTCTAGCCTGTTGCCTTGCCTGTGACATGCATGTGACTGGCATGTGCATAGCCTGTGCTAACCTGTGCTAGCCAGTGTCTAGCCTGTGTCTAGCCTGTGCCTTGCCAGTGACTGGCATGTGCATAGCCTGTGCCTAGCCAGTGTCTAGCCTGTGTCTAGCCTGTGTCTAGCCTGTGCCTAGCCTGTGCCTAGCCTGTGCCTAGCCTGTGCCTAGCCTGTGCTTATCCTGTGCCTAGCCTGTGCCTAGCCTGTGTCTAGCCTGTGTCTAGCCTGTGCCTTGCCTGTGACAGGCATGTGCATAGCCTGTGCCTAGCCTGTGTCTAGCCTGTGTCTAGCCTGTGCCTAGCCAGTGTCTAGCCTGTGTCTAGCCTGTGCCAAGCCTGTGTCTAGCCTGTGTCTAGCCTGTGTTTAGCCTATGCCTTGCCTGTGACTGGCATGTGCATAGCCTGTGCCTAGCCAGTGTCTAGCCTGTGCCTTGCCTGTGACTGGCATGTGCATAGCCTGTGCCTAGCCAGTGTCTAGCCTGTGTCTAGCCTGTGTCTAGCCTGTGCCTAGCCTGTGTCTAGCCTGTGCCTGGCCAAGATTGTCTACCCAGCCTGTGTCTGGCCTGTTAACCCAGCCCTGTCATCCTAGCCTGTGTCTAGCCTGTGTTTAGCCTATGCCTTGCCTGTGACTGGCATGTGCATAGCCTGTGCCTAGCCAGTGTCTAGCCTGTGCCTTGCCTGTGACTGGCATGTGCATAGCCTGTGCCTAGCCAGTGTCTAGCCTGTGCCTAGCCTGTGTCTAGCCGGTGTCTAGCCTGTGTCTAGCCTGTGCCTAGCCTGTGTCTAGCCGGTTAGCCAAGCCGGTGCCTAGCCGCTGTCTAGGCTGTGTACTAGTCCAATTCCCAACCGGTGCCTGGCCTGTGCCCAACCTGTGCCTAGCTAGTTGCTAGCCTGTGTCTAGCCTGTGCATAGCCAGTGTCTAGCCTGTGTCTGGCTGTGCCTAGCCAGTGTCTGGCCTGTGTCTAGCCTGTGCTTGGCCAGTGTCTAGCCGTGTCTGGCCAGTGTCTAGCCTGTGCCTGGCCGGGTGTCCTGGCCTGTGCCTGGCCTGTGCCTGGCATGTGCCTAGCCTGTGCCTAGCCAGTGCCCCTAGCCTGTGTCTAGCCTGTGCATAGCCTGTGTCTAGCCTGTGCCTAGCCTGTGTCTAGCCTGTGTCTAGCCTGTGTCTAGCCTGTGTCTAGCCTGTGTCTAGCCTGTGCCTAGCCTGTGTCTAGCCGGTGTCTAGCCGGTGTCTAGCCGGTGCCTGAGCCGGTGTCTACAGCCAGTGCCTGGCCTTGTGCCACACCCAGTGCATAGCCTGTGTCTGGCCTGTCCTAGCCTGTGTCTAGCCTGTGATAGCCTGATATTGTCTAGCCTGTGTCTAGTCAGTGTATAGCCAGTGTCTGCCATTTTTAGCCTGTGTCTGGCCTGTCTAAGGCATAGTGTCTCCAGTGTCTGGCCGATTGTCTGGCCTATGTGTCTAGCCTGTGCTAGCCTGTGTTGTGCCTGTGTTGCCTGTCTGGCCTGTGTCCAGCTAGCTGTGTCTAGCCAGTGTCTAGCCTGTGCCCAGCCTGTGTCTAGCCTGTGTCTAGCCTTAAGTTCTAGCCTGTGTCTGTAATCTATGTGTACCCTGTGTCTAGCCTGTGTCTAGCCTGTGTCTAGCCTGTGTCTGGCCTGTGTCTGTATCTGTCTGGCCTGTGTCTAGCCTGTGTCAGCCTGTGTCTCAGCCTGTGTCTAGCCTGTGTCTAGCCTGTGTCTGGCGTGTGCCAGTGTCAGCATCTAGACTGTGTCTAGCAAGTTCTGGCCTTTGTCTGGCCTATGTCTAGCCTGTGTCTAGCCTGTGCGTAGCCAAGTTTCTAGCCTGTGTCTGGCCTGTGTAGCCTGTGTCTAGCCTGTGCACAGCCAGTGTCTAGCCTGTGTCTAGCCTGTGCCTAGCCTGTTTCTAGCCTGTGTCTAGCCTGTGCTTAGCCAGTGTCTAGTCTGTGCCAAGCCAGTGTCTAGCCTGTGCCCTAACCATTATCTAGCCTGTGCCTTGCCTGTGACTGGCATGTGCATAGCCTGTGCCTAGCCAGTGTCTATCCTGTGTCTAGCCTGTGCCTTGCTGCTGGCATGTGCATAGCCTGTGCCTAGCCAGTGTCTGGCATGTGTCTAGCCTGTGCCTTGCCTATGCATGTGCATAGCGTGTGCCTAGCCAGTGTCTGGCCAGTGCCTGGCCTGTGCCTAGCCTGTACCCTAGCCAGTGTCCTAGCCTGTGTTTGGCCTGTGCCTTGCCTGAGACTGGCATGTGCATAGCGTGTGCCTAGCCAGTGTCTAGCCAGTGCCTAGCCTGTGCCTAGCCTGTGCCTTGCCTGTGCCTTGCCTGTGCCTAGCCTGTGACAAGCCTGTGTCTAGCCTGTGCCTTGCCTGTGACTGGCATGTGCATAGCATGTGCCTAGCCTGTGTCTAGCCTGTGTCTAGCCTGTGCCTTGCCTGAGACTGGCATGTGCATAGCGTGTGCCTAGCCAGTGTCTAGCCAGTGCCTAGCCTGTGCCTAGCCTGTGCCTAGCCAGTGTCTAGCCTGTGTCTAGCCTGTGCCTAGCCTGAGACAGGCATGTGCATAGCGTGTACCTAGCCAGTGTCTAGCCAGTGCCTAGCCTGTGCCTAGCCTGTGCCTAGCCAGTGTCTAGCCTTTGTCTAGCCTGTGCATAGCCTGTGTCTAGCCTGTGCCTAGCCAGTGTATAGCCTCTGTCTGGCCTGTGTCTAGTCTGTGTCTAGCCGGTGTCTAGCCAGTGTCTAGCCGGTGCTCTAGCCTGTGTCTAGCCTGTGTCTAGCCTGTGTCTAGCCTGTGTCTAGCCTGTGTCTAGCCTGTGTCTAGCCTGTGTCTAGCCTGTGTCTAGCCTGTGTCTAGCCTGTGTCTAGCCTGTGTCTAGCCTGTGTCTAGCCTGTGTCTAGCCTGTGCCTAGCCAGTGTCTAGCCAGTGTCCAGCCAGTTTCTAGCCTGTGTCTAGCCTGTGCCTAGTTTCTAGCCTGTGTCTGGCCTATGTCTAGCCTGTGTCTAGCCTGTGCCTAGCAAGTTTCTAGCCTGTGTCTGGCCTTGTCTAGCCTGTGTCTAGCCTGTGCACAGCCAGTGTCTAGCCTGTGCCTAGCCAGTTTCTAGCCTGTGTCTAGCCTGTGCTTAGCCAGTGTCTAGTCTGTGCCTAGCCAGTGTCTAGCCTGTGTCTAGCCTGTGCCTTGCCTGAGACTGGCATGTGCATAGCGTGTGCCTAGCCAGTGTCTAGCCCTGTGTCTAGCCTGTGCCTTGCCTGAGACTGGCATGTGCATAGCCTGTGCCTAGCCAGTGTCTAGCCTGTGTCTAGCCTGTGCCTTGCCTGAGACTGGCATGTGCATAGCGTGTGCCTAGCCAGTGTCTAGCCAGTGCCTAGCCTGTGCCTAGCCTGTGCCTTGCCTGTGCCTAGCCTGTGACTAGCCTGTGTCTAGCCTGTGCCTTGCCTGAGACTGGCATGTGCATAGCCTGTGCCTAGCCAGTGTCTAGCCTGTTTCTAGCCTGTGCCTTGCCTGAGACAGGCATGTGCATAGCGTGTGCCTAGCCAGTGTCTAGCCAGTGCCTAGCCTGTGCCTAGCCAGTGTCTAGCCTTTGTCCAGCCTGTGCATAGCCTGTGTCTAGCCTGTGCCTAGCCTCTGTCTAGCCTGTGTCTAGCCTGTGTCTAGTCTGTGTCTAGCCGGTGTCTAGCCGGTGTCTAGCCGGTGTCTAGCCGGTGTCTTGCCGGTGTCTAGCCGGTGTCTAGCCAATGTCTAGCCGGTGTCTAGCCGGTGTCTAGCCTGTGCCTAGCCTGTGCCTAGCCTGTGCCTAGCCTGTGTCTAGCCTGTGTCTAGCCTGTGTCTAGCCTGTGCCTTGCCTGTGACTGTCATGTGCATAGCCTGTGCTTAGCCAGTGTCTAGCCTGTTTCTAGCCTGTGCCTTGCCTGAGACAGGCATGTGCATAGCGTGTACCTAGCCAGTGTCTAGCCAGTGCCTAGCCTGTGCCTAGCCTGTGCCTAGCCAGTGTCTAGCCTTTGTCTACCCTGTGCATAGCCTGTGCATAGCCTGTGTCTAGCCTGTGCCTAGCCAGTGTATAGCCTCTGTCTAGCCTGTGTCTAGTCTGTGTCTAGCCGGTGTCTAGCCGGTGTCTAGCCGGTGTCTAGCCGGTGTCTAGCCAGTGTCAAGCCGGTGTCTAGCCGGTGTCTAGCCGGTGTCTATCCGGTGTCTAGCCGGTGTCTAGCCGGTGTCTAGCCTGTGCCTAGTCTGTGCGTAGCCTGTGTCAAGCCTGTGTCTAGCCAGTGTCTAGCCTGTGTCTAGCCTGTGTCTAGCCTGTGCCTAGCCAGTGTCTAGCCAGTGCCCAGCCAGTGTCTAGCCTGTGCCTAGCAAGTTTCTAGCCTGTGTCTGGCCTGTGTCTAGCCCTGTGTCTAGCCTGTGTCGTGCCTGTGTCTAGCCTGTGTCTAGCCTGTGTCTAGCCTGTGTCTAGCCTGTGTCTAGCCTGTGTCTAGCCTGTGTCTAGCCTGTGTCTAGCCTGTGTCTAGCCTGTGTCTAGCCTGTGTCTAGCCTGTGTCTAGCCTGTGTCTAGCCTGTGTCTAGCCTGTGTCTAGCCTGTGTCTAGCCTGTGTCTAGCCTGTGTATAGCCTGTGTCTTGCCTGTGTCTAGCCTGTGTCTAGCCTGTGTCTAGCCTGTGTCTAGCCTGTGTCTAGCCTGTGTCTAGCCTGTGTCTAGCCAGTGCCCAGCCAGTGTCTAGCCTGTGTCTAGCCTGTGCCTAGCAAATTTCTAGCCTGTGTCTGGCCTGTGTCTAGCCTGTGTCTAGCTTGTGCACAGCCAGTGTCTAGCCTGTGTCTAGCCTCTGCCTAGCCAGTTTCTAGCCTGTGTCTAGCCTGTGCTTAGCCTGTGCCTAGCTTGTGCCTAGCCTGTGCCTAGCCTGTGTCTAGCCTGTGCACAGCCAGTGTCTAGCCTGTGCCTAGCCAGTTTCTAGCCTGTGTCTAGCCTGTGCTTAGCCAGTGTCTAGCCTGTTTCTAGCCTGTGCCTTGCCTGAGACAGGCATGTGCATAGCGTGTACCTAGCCAGTGCCTAGCCTGTGCCTAGCCTGTGCCTTGCCAGTGTCTAGCCATTGTCTACCCTGTGCATAGCCTGTGTCTAGCCTGTGCCTAGCCAGTGTATAGCCTCTGTCTAGCCTGTGTCTAGTCTGTGTCTAGCCGGTGTCTAGCCGGTGTCTAGCCGGTGTCTAGCCGGTGTCTAGCCGGTGTCTAGCCGGTGTCTTGCCGGTGTCTAGCCTGTGTCTAGCCTGTGCCTAGCCTGTGCCTAGCCTGTGCCTAGCTTGTGCCTAGCCTGTGCCTAGCCTGTGTCTAGCCTGTGCACAGCCAGTGTCTAGCCTGTGCCTAGCCAGTTTCTAGCCTGTGTCTAGCCTGTGCTTAGCCAGTGTCTAGCCTGTTTCTAGCCTGTGCCTTGCCTGAGACAGGCATGTGCATAGCGTGTGTACCTAGCCAGTGCCCAGCCAGTGTCTAGCCTGTGTCTAGCCTGTGCCTAGCAAGTTTCTAGCCTGTGTCTGGCCTGTGTCTAGCCTGTGTCTAGCCTGTGTCGTGCCTGTGTCTAGCCTGTGTCTAGCCTGTGTCTAGCCTGTGTCTAGCCTGTGTCTAGCCTGTGTCTAGCCTGTGTCTAGCCTGTGTCTAGCCTGTGTCTAGCCTGTGTCTAGCCAGTGTCTAGCCAGTGCCTAGCCTGTGCCTAGCCTGTGCCTTGCCAGTGTCTAGCCATTGTCTACCCTGTGCATAGCCTGTGTCTAGCCTGTGCCTAGCCAGTGTATAGCCTCTGTCTAGCCTGTGTCTAGTCTGTGTCTAGCCGGTGTCTAGCCGGTGTCTAGCCGGTGTCTAGCCGGTGTCTAGCCGGTGTCTAGCCGGTGTCTAGTCAGTGTCTAGCCAGTGCCCAGCCAGTGTCCAGCCTGCGTCTAGCCTGTGCCTAGCAAGTTTCTAGCCTGTGTCTGGCCTGTGTCTAGCCTGTGTCTAGCCTGTGTCGTGCCTGTGTCTGGCCTGTGTCTAGCCTGTGTCTAGCCTGTGTCTAGCCTGTGTCTAGCCTGTGTCTAGCCTGTGTCTAGCCTGTGTCTAGCCTGTGTCTAGCCTGTGTCTAGCCTGTGTCTAGCCTGTGTCTAGCCTGTGTCTAGCCTGTGTCTAGCCTGTGTCTAGCCTGTGTCTAGCCTGTGTCTAGCCAGTGCCCAGCCAGTGTCTAGCCTGTGTCTAGCCTGTGCCTAGCAAGTTTCTAGCCTTTGTCTGGCCTATGTCTAGCCTGTGTCTAGCCTGTGCGTAGCAAGTTTCTAGCCTGTGTCTGGCCTGTGTCTAGCCTGTGTCTAGCCTGTGCACAGCCAGTGTCTAGCCTGTGTCTAGCCTGTGCCTAGCCAGTTTCTAGCCTGTGTCTAGCCTGTGCTTAGCCAGTGTCTAGTCTGTGCCAAGCCAGTGTCTAGCCTGTGCCTAACCATTATCTAGCCTGTGCCTTGCCTGTGACTGGCATGTGCATAGCCTGTGCCTAGCCAGTGTCTATCCTGTGTCTAGCGTGTGCCTTGCCTGAGACTGGCATGTGCATAGCCTGTGCCTAGCCAGTGTCTAGCATGTGTCTAGCCTGTGCCTTGCCTGAGAATTGTATGTGCATAGCGTGTGCCTAGCCAGTGTCTAGCCTGTGTCTAGCCTGTGCCTTGCCTGAGACGGGCATGTGCATAGCGTGTGCCTAGCCAGTGTCTAGCCAGTGCCTAGCCTGTGCCAAGCCAGTGTCTAGCCTGTGCCTAACCATTGTCTAGCCTGTGCCTTGCCTGTGACTGGCATGTGCATAGCCTGTGCCTAGCCAGTGTCTAGCCTGTGTCTACCCTGTGCATAGCCTGTGTCTAGCCTGTGCCTAGCCAGTGTATAGCCTCTGTCTAGCCTGTGTCTAGTCTGTGTTTAGCCGGTGTCTAGCCGGTGTCTAGCCGGTGTCTAGCCGGTGTCTAGCCGGTGTCTTGCCAGTGTCTAGCCGGTGTCTAGCCGGTGTCTAGCCGGTGTCTAGCCTGTGCCTAGCCGGTGTCTAGCCTGTGCCTAGCCTGTGCCTAGCCTGTGCCTAGCTTGTGCCTAGCCTGTGCCTAGCCTGTGTCTAGCCTGTGCACAGCCAGTGTCTAGCCTGTGCCTAGCCAGTTTCTAGCCTGTGTCTAGCCTGTGCTTAGCCAGTGTCTAGCCTGTTTCTAGCCTGTGCCTTGCCTGAGACAGGCATGTGCATAGCGTGTACCTAGCCAGTGTCTAGCCAGTGCCTAGCCTGTGCCTAGCCTGTGCCTTGCCAGTGTCTAGCCATTGTCTACCCTGTGCATAGCCTGTGTCTAGCCTGTGCCTAGCCAGTGTATAGCCTCTGTCTAGCCTGTGTCTAGTCTGTGTCTAGCCGGTGTCTAGCCGGTGTCTAGCCGGTGTCTAGCCGGTGTCTAGCCGGTGTCTAGCCGGTGTCTAGCCGGTGTCTAGCCTGTGCCTAGCCTGTGCCTAGCCTGTGCCTAGCCTGTGTCTAGCCTGTGTCTAGCCTGTGTCTAGCCTGTGTCTAGCCTGTGTCTAGCCTGTGTCTAGCCTGTGTCTAGTCAGTGTCTAGCCAGTGCCCAGCCAGTGTCTAGCCTGCGTCTAGCCTGTGCCTAGCAAGTTTCTAGCCTGTGTCTGGCCTGTGTCTAGCCTGTGTCTAGCCTGTGTCTAGCCTGTGTCTGGCCTGTGTCTAGCCTGTGTCTAGCCTGTGTCTAGCCTGTGTCTAGCCTGTGTCTAGCCTGTGTCTAGCCTGTGTCTAGCCTGTGTCTAGCCTGTGTCTAGCCTGTGTCTAGCCTGTGTCTAGCCAGTGCCCAGCCAGTGTCTAGCCTGTGTCTAGCCTGTGCCTAGCAAGTTTCTAGCCTTTGTCTGGCCTATGTCTAGCCTGTGTCTAGCCTGTGCGTAGCAAGTTTCTAGCCTGTGTCTGGCCTGTGTCTAGCCTGTGTCTAGCCTGTGCACAGCCTGTGTCTAGCCTGTGTCTAGCCTGTGCCTAGCCAGTTTCTAGCCTGTGCCTTGCCTGTGACTGGCATGTGCATAGCCTGTGCCTAGCCAGTGTCTATCCTGTGTCTAGCCTGTGCCTTGCCTGAGACTGGCATGTGCATAGCCTGTGCCTAGCCAGTGTCTAGCATGTGTCTAGCCTGTGCCTTGCCTGAGAATTGCATGTGCATAGCGTGTGCCTAGCCAGTGTCTAGCCTGTGTCTAGCCTGTGCCTTGCCTGAGACGGGCATGTGCATAGCGTGTGCCTAGCCAGTGTCTAGCCAGTGCCTAGCCTGTGCCTAGCCTGTGCCTAGCCAGTGTCTAGCCTGTGTTTAGCCTGTGCCTTGCCTGAGACTGGCATGTGCATAGCGTGTGCCTAGCCAGTGTCTAGCCAGTGCCTAGCCTGTGCCTAGCCTGTGCCTTGCCTGTGCCTTGCCTGTGCCTAGCCTGTGACTAGCCTGTGTCTAGCCTGTGCCTTGCCTGTGACTGGCATGTGCATAGCATGTGCCTAGCCAGTGTCTAGCCTGTGTCTAGCCTGTGCCTTGCCTGTGACTGGCATGTGCATAGCCTGTGCTTAGCCAGTGTCTAGCCTGTTTCTAGCCAGTGCCTTCCCTGAGACAGGCATGTGCATAGCGTGTGCCTAGCCAGTGTCTAGCCAGTGCCTAGCCAGTGTCTAGCCAGTGCCTAGCCTGTGCCAAGCCAGTGTCTAGCCTTTGTCCAGCCTGTGCATAGCCTGTGTCTAGCCTGTGCCTAGCCAGTGTATAGCCTCTGTCTAGCCTGTGTCTAGTCTGTGTCTAGCCGGTGTCTAGCTGGTGTCTAGCCGGTGTCTAGCCGGTGTCTTGCCAGTGTCTAGCTGGTGTCTAGCCGGTGTCTAGCCTGTGCCTAGCCTGTGCCTAGCCTGTGCCTAGCCTGTGCCTAGCCTGTGTCTTGCCTGTGTCTAGCCTGTGTCTAGCCTGTGTCTAGCCTGTGTCTAGCCTGTGGCTAGCCTGTGTCTAGCCTGTGTCTAGCCTGTGTCTAGCCTGTGTCTAGCCTGTGTCTAGCCTGTGTCTAGCCTGTGTCCTAGCCTGTGTCTAGCCTGTGTCTAGCCTGTGTCTAGCCTGTGTCTAGGCCTGTGTCTAGCCTGTGTCTAGCCTGTGTCTAGCCTGTGTCTAGCCTGTGTCTAGCCTGTGTCTAGCCTGTGTCTAGCCTGTGTCTAGCCTGTGTCTAGCCTGTGTCTAGCCTGTGTCTAGCCTGTGTCTAGCCTGTGTCTAGCCTGTGTCTAGCCTGTGTCTAGCCTGTGTCTAGCCTGTGTCTAGCCCTGTGTCTAGCCTGTGTCTAGCCTGTGTCTAGCCTGTGTCTAGCCTGTGTCTAGCCTGTGTCTAGCCTGTGTCTAGCCTGTGTCTAGCCTGTGCCAAGCCAGTGTCTAGCCAGTGCCCAGCCAGTGTCTAGCCTGTGTCTAGCCTGTGCCTAGCAAGTTTCTAGCCTGTGTCTAGCCTGTGCCTAGCAAGTTTCTAGCCTGTGTCTGGCCTGTGTCTAGCTTGTGTCTAGCCTGTGTCTAGCCTGTGTCTAGCCTGTGTCTAGCATGTGCCTAGCCTCTGCCTAGCCTGAACGTAGCCAGTGCCTAGCCTCTGCCTAGCCTGTGCCCAGCCAGTGTCTAGCCTGTGTCTAGCCTGTGTCTAGCCTGTTTCTAGCCTGTGTCTAGCCTGTGCTTAGCCGTGTCTAGCCTGTGTCTAGCCTGTGTCTAGCCTGTGTCTAGCCTGTGTCTAGCCTGTGTCTAGCCTGTGTCTAGCCTGTGTCTAGCCTGTGTCTAGCCTGTGTCTAGCCTGTGCCAAGCCAGTATCTAGCCAGTGCCCAGCCAGTGTCTAGCCTGTGTCTAGCCTGTGCCTAGCAAGTTTCTAGCCTGTGTCTGGCCTGTGTCTAGCTTGTGTCTAGCCTGTGTCTAGCCTGTGTCTAGCCTGTGTCTAGCATGTGCCTAGCCTCTGCCTAGCCTGTACGTAGCCAGTGCCTAGCCTCTGCCTAGCCTGTGCCCAGCCAGTGTCTAGCCTGTGTCTAGCCTGTGCCTAGCCAGTTTCTAGCCTGTGTCTAGCCTGTGCTTAGCCCGTGTCTAGTCTGTGCCAAGCCCGTGTCTAGCCTGTGTCTAGCCTGTGTCTAGCCTGTTTCAAGCCTGTGTCTAGCCTGTGTCTAGCCTGTGTCTAGCCTGTGTCTAGCCTGTGTCTAGCCTCTGTCTAGCCTGTGTCTAGCCTGTGTCTAGCCTGTGTCTAGCATGTGCCTAGCCTCTGCCTAGCCTGTACGTAGCCAGTGCCTAGCCTCTGCCTAGCCTGTGCCCAGCCAGTGTCTAGCCTGTGTCTAGCCTGTGTCTAGCCTGTGCTTAGCCAGTGTCTAGTCTGTGCCAAGCCCGTGTCTAGCCTGTATCTAGCCTGTGTCTAGCCTGTGTCTAGCCTGTTTCTAGCCTGTTTCAAGCCTGTGTCTAGCTTGTGTCTAGCCTGTTTCTAGCCTGTGTCTAGCTTGTGTCTAGCCTGTGTCTAGCCTGTGTCTAGCCTGTGTCTAGCCTGTGTCTAGCCTGTGTCTAGCCTGTGTCTAGCCTGTGTCTAGCCTGTGTCTAGCCTGTGTCTAGCCTGTCTTTAGCCTGTGTCTAGCCTGTGCCTAGCCAGTGTCTAGCCTGTGGCCAGCCTTTGTCTAGCCTGTGTCTAGCCTGTGTCTAGCCTGTGTCTAGCCTGTGTCTAGCCTGTGTCTGGCCTGTGTCTAGCCTGTGTCTAGCCTGTGTCTAGCCTGTGTCTAGCCTGTGTCTAGCCTGTGTCTAGCCTGTTTCCAGCCTGTGCCTAGCCAGTGTCTAGCCAGTGTATAGCCTCTGTCTAGCCTGTGCCTAGCCAGTTTCTAGTCTGTGTCTAGCCTGTGCTTAGCCAGTGTCTAGTCTGTGCCAAGCCAGTGTCTAGCCTGTGCCCAGCAAGTGTCTAGCCTGTGTCTAGCCTGTGCCTAGCCAGTTTCTAACCAGTGTCTAGCCTGTGTCTAGCCTGTGTCTAGCCTGTGTCTAGCCTGTGTCCAGCCTGTGTCTAGCCTGTGTCTAGCCTGTGTCTCGCCTGTGTCTAGCCTGTGCCTAGCCTGTGTCTAGCCTGTGTCTAGCCTGTGTCTAGCCTGTTTCCAGCCTGTGCCTAGCCAGTTTCTAACCAGTGTCTAGCCTGTGTCTAGCCTGTGTCTAGCCTGTGTCTAGCCTGTGTCCAGCCTGTGTCTAGCCTGTGTCTAGCCTGTGTCTCGCCTGTGTCTAGCCTGTGCCTAGCCTGTGTCTAGCCTGTGTCTAGCCTGTGTCTAGCCTGTTTCCAGCCTGTGCTTAGCCAGTGTCTAGCCACTGTATAGCCTCTGTCTAGCCTGTGCCTAGCCAGTTTTTAGCCTGTGTCTAGCCTGTGCTTAGCCAGTGTCTAGTCTGTGCCAAGCCTGTGTCTAGCGTGTGTCTAGCCTGTGTCTAGCCTGTGTCCAGCCTGTGTCTAGCCTGTATCTAGCCTGTGTCTCGCCTGTGTCTAGCCTGTGCCTAGCCTGTGTCTAGCCTGTGTCTAGCCTGTGTCTAGCCTGTGTCTAGCCTGTTTCCAGCCTGTGCCTAGCCAGTGTCTAGCCACTGTATAGCCTCTGTCTAGCCTGTGCCTAGCCAGTTTTTAGCCTGTGTCTAGCCTGTGCTTAGCCAGTGTCTAGTCTGTGCCAAGCCAGTGTCTAGCCTGTGCCCAGCAAGTGTCTAGCCAGTGTCTAGTCTGTGCCAAGCCAGTGTCTAGCCTGTGTCTAGCCTGTATCTAGCCTGTTTCTAGCCTGTTTCCAGCCTGTGCCTAGCCAGTGTCTAGCCACTGTATAGCCTCTGTCTAGCCTGTGCCTAGCCAGTTTTTAGCCTGTGTCTAGCCTGTGCTTAGCCAGTGTCTAGTCTGTGCCAAGCCTGTGTCTAGCGTGTGTCTAGCCTGTGTCTAGCCTGTGTCTAGCCTGTGTCTAGCCTGTGTCTAGCCTGTGTCTCGCCTGTGTCTAGCCTGTGTCTAGCCTGTGTCTAGCCTGTGTCTAGCCTGTGTCTAGCCTGTGTCTAGCCTGTGTCTAGCCTGTGCCTAGCCAGTGTCTAGCCAGTGTATAGCCTCTGTCTAGCCTGTGCCTAGCCAGTTTCTAGTCTGTGTCTAGCCTGTGCTTAGCCAGTGTCTAGTCTGTGCCAAGCCAGTGTCTAGCCTGTGCCCAGCAAGTGTCTAGCCAGTGTCTAGTCTGTGTCAAGCCAGTGTCTAGCCTGTGTCTAGCCTGTATCTAGCCTGTTTCTAGCCTGTGTCTAGCCTGTGTCTAGCCTGTGTCTAGCTTGTGTCTAGCCTGTGTCTAGCCTGTGTCTAGCCTGTGTCTAGCCTGTATCTAGCCTGTGTCTAGCCTGTGTCTTGCCTGTGTCTAGCCTGTGTCTAGAATGTGTCTAGCCTGTGTCTAGCCTGTGTCTAGCCTGTGTCTAGCCTGTGTCTAGCCTGTGTCTAGCCTGTGTCTAGCCTGTGTCTAGCCTGTGTCTAGCCTGTGTCTAGCCTGTGTCTAGCCTGTATCTAGCCTGTTTCTTGCCTGTGTCTAGCCTGTGTCTAGCCTGTGTCTAGCCTGTGTCTAGCCTGTGTCTAGCCTGTGTCTAGCCTGTGTCTAGCCTGTGTCTAGCCTGTGTCTAGCCTGTGTCTAGCCTGTGTCTAGCCTGTGTCTAGCCTGTGTCTAGCCTGTGTCTAGCCTGTGTCTAGCCTGTGTCTAGCCTGTGTCTAGCCTGTGTCTAGCCTGTGTCTAGCCTGTGTCTAGCCTGTGTCTAGCCTATGTCTAGCCTGTGTCTAGCCTGTGTCTAGCCTGTGCCAAGCCAGTGTCTAGCCAGTGCCCAGCCAGTGTCTAGCCTGTGTCTAGCCTGTGCCTAGCAAGTTTCTAGCCTGTGTCTAGCCTGTGCCTAGCAAGTTTCTAGCCTGTGTCTGGCCTGTGTCTAGCTTGTGTCTAGCCTGTGTCTAGCCTGTGTCTAGCCTGTGTCTAGCATGTGCCTAGCCTCTGCCTAGCCTGTACGTAGCCAGTGCCTAGCCTCTGCCTAGCCTGTGCCCAGCCAGTAGCTAGCCTGTGTCTAGCCTGTGCCTTGCCAGTTTCTAGCCTGTGTCTAGCCTGTGCTTAGCCCGTGTCTAGCCTGTGTCTAGCCTGTGTCTAGCCTGTGTCTAGCCTGTGTCTAGCCTGTGCCTAGCCTGTGTCTAGCCTGTGCCAAGCCAGTATCTAGCCAGTGCCCAGCCAGTGTCTAGCCTGTGTCTAGCCTGTGCCTAGCAAGTTTCTAGCCTGTGTCTGGCCTGTGTCTAGCTTGTGTCTAGCCTGTGTCTAGCCTGTGTCTAGCCTGTGTCTAGCATGTGCCTAGCCTCTGCCTAGCCTGTACGTAGCCAGTGCCTAGCCTCTGCCTAGCCTGTGCCCAGCCAGTTTCTAGCCTGTGTCTAGCCTGTGCTTAGCCCGTGTCTAGTCTGTGCCAAGCCCGTGTCTAGCCTGTGTCTAGCCTGTTTCAAGCCTGTGTCTAGCCTGTGTCTAGCCTGTTTCAAGCCTGTGTCTAGCCTGTGTCTAGCCTGTGTCTAGCCTGTGTCTAGCCTGTGTCTAGCCTGTGTCTAGCCTCTGTCTAGCCTGTGTCTAGCCTGTGTCTAGCCTGTGTCTAGCCTGTGTCTAGCCTGTGTCTAGCCTGTGTCTGGCCTGTGTCTAGCCTGTGTCTAGCCTGTGTCTAGCCTGTGTCTAGCCTGTGTCTAGCCTGTGTCTAGCCTGTTTCCAGCCTGTGCCTAGCCAGTGTCTAGCCAGTGTATAGCCTCTGTCTAGCCTGTGCCTAGCCAGTTTCTAGCCTGTGTCTAGCCTGTGCTTAGCCAGTGTCTAGTCTGTGCCAAGCCAGTGTCTAGCCTGTGCCCAGCAAGTGTCTAGCCTGTGTCTAGCCTGTGCCTAGCCAGTTTCTAACCAGTGTCTAGCCTGTGTCTAGCCTGTGTCTAGCCTGTGTCTAGCCTGTGTCCAGCCTGTGTCTAGCCTGTGTCTAGCCTGTGTCTCGCCTGTGTCCAGCCTGTGTCTAGCCTGTGTCTAGCCTGTGTCTCGCCTGTGTCTAGCCTGTTTCCAGCCTGTGCCAAGCCAGTGTCTAGCCACTGTATAGCCTCTGTCTAGCCTGTGCCTAGCCAGTTTTTAGCCTGTGTCTAGCCTGTGCTTAGCCAGTGTCTAGTCTGTGCCAAGCTAGTGTCTAGCCTGTGTCTAGCCTGTATCTAGCCTGTTTCTAGCCTGTGTCTAGCCTGTGTCTAGCCTGTGTCTAGCTTGTGTCTAGCCTGTGTCTAGCCTGTGTCTAGCCTGTGTCTAGCCTGTATCTAGCCTGTGTCTAGCCTGTGTCTTGCCTGTGTCTAGCCTGTGTCTAGAATTTGTCTAGCCTGTGTCTAGCCTGTGTCTAGCCTGTGTCTAGCCTGTGTCTAGCCTGTGTCTAGCCTGTGTCTAGCCTGTGTCTAGCCTGTGTCTAGCCTGTGTCTAGCCTGTGTCTAGCCTGTGTCTAGCCTGTATCTAGCCTGTTTCTAGCCTGTGTCTAGCCTGTGTCTAGCTTGTGTCTAGCCTGTGTCTAGCCTGTGTCTAGCCTGTGTCTAGCCTGTGTCTAGCCTGTGTCTAGGCTGTGTCCTGCCTGTGTCTAGCCTGTGTCTAGAATGTGTCTAGCCAGTGTCTAGCCTGTGTCTAGCCTGTGTCTAGAATGTGTCTAGCCTGTGCCTAGCCAGTGTCTAGCCTGTACCCAGCCAGTTTCTAGCCTGTGTCTAGCCTGTGTCTAGCCTGTGTCCTGCCTGTGTCTAGCCTGTGTCTAGAATGTGTCTAGCCAGTGTCTAGCCTGTGTCTAGAATGTGTCTAGCCTGTGTCTAGCCTGTGTCTAGCCTGTGTCTAGCCTGTGTCTAGCCTGTGTCTAGCCTGTGTCTAGCCTGTGTCTAGCCTGTGTCTAGCCTGTGTCTAGCCTGTGTCTAGCCTGTGTCTAGCCTGTGTCTAGCCTGTGTCTAGCCTGTGTCTAGCCTGTGTCTAGCCTGTGTCTAGCCTGTGTCTAGCCTGTGTCTAGCCTGTGTCTAGCCTGTGTCTAGCCTGTGTCTAGCCTGTGTCTAGCCTGTGTCCTGCCTGTGTCTAGCCTGTGTCTAGAATGTGTCTAGCCAGTGTCTAGCCTGTGTCTAGCCTGTGTCTAGAATGTGTCTAGCCTGTGTCTAGCCTGTGCCTAGCAAGTTTCTAGCCTGTGTCTGGCCTGTATCTAGCCTGTGTCTAGCCTGTGTCTAGCCTGTGTCTAGCCTGTGTCTAGCCTGTACGTAGCCAGTGCCTAGCCTCTGCCTAGCCTGTGCCCAGCCAGTTTCTAGCCTGTGTCTAGCCTGTGCTTAGCCCGTGTCTAGTCTGTGCCAAGCCCGTGTCTAGCCTGTGTCTAGCCTGTGTCTAGCCTGTTTCAAGCCTGTGTCTAGCCTGTGTCTAGCCTGTTTCAAGCCTGTGTCTAGCCTGTATCTAGCCTGTGTCTAGCCTGTGTCTAGCCTGTGTCTAGCCTGTGTCTAGCCTGTGTCTAGCCTGTGTCTAGCCTGTGTCTAGCCTGTGTCTAGCCTGTGTCTAGCCTGTGTCTAGCCTGTGTCTAGCCTGTGTCTAGCCTGTGTCTAGCCTGTGTCTAGCTTGTGTCTAGCCTGTGTCTAGCCTGTGTCTAGCCTGTGTCTAGCCTGTGTCTAGCCTGTGTCTAGCCTGTGTCTAGCCTGTGTCCTGCCTGTGTCTAGCCTGTGTCTAGAATGTGTCTAGCCAGTGTCTAGCCTGTGTCTAGCCTGTGTCTAGAATGTGTCTAGCCTGTGTCTAGCCTGTGCCTAGCAAGTTTCTAGCCTGTGTCTGGCCTGTATCTAGCCTGTGTCTAGCCTGTGTCTAGCCTGTGTCTAGCATGTGCCTAGCCTCTGCCTAGCCTGTACGTAGCCAGTGCCTAGCCTCTGCCTAGCCTGTGCCCAGCCAGGGTCTAGCCTGTGTCTAGCCTGTACCTAGCCAGTTTCTAGCCTGTGTCTAGCCTGTGCTTAGCCAGTGTCTAGTCTGTGCCAAGCCCCTGTCTAGCCTGTGTCTAGCCTGTTTTAAGCCCTTGTCTAGCCTGTGTCTAGCCTGTGTCTAGCTTGTGTCTAGCCTTTGTCTAGGTTGTGTCTAGACTGTGTCTAGCCTGTGTCTAGCCTGTGTCTAGCCTGTGTCTAGCCTGTGTCTAGCCTGTGTCTAGCCTGTGCCTAGCCAGTGTCTAGCCAGTGTATAGCCTCTGTCTAGCCTGTGCCTAGCCAGTTTCTAGCCTGTGTCTAGCCTGTGCTTAGCCAGTGTCTAGTCTGTGCCAAGCCAGTGTCTAGCCTGTGTCTAGCCTGTATCTAGCCTGTTTCTAGCCTGTGTCTAGCCTGTGTCTAGCCTGTGTCTTGCCTGTCTAGAATGTGTCTAGCCTGTGTCTAGCCTGTGTCTAGCCTGTATCTAGCCTGTTTCTAGCCTGTGTCTAGCCTGTGTCTAGCCTGTATCTAGCCTGTGTCTAGCCTGTGTCTAGCCTGTTTCTAGCCTGTATCTAGCCTGTTTCTAGCCTGTGTGTAGCCTGTGTCTAGCCTGTATCTAGCCTGTGTCTAGCCTGTGTCTAGCCTTTGTCTAGCCTGTGTCTAGCCTGTGTCTAGCCTGTGTCTAGCCTGTGTCTAGCCTGTGTCTAGCCTGTGTCTAACCTGTGTCTAGCCTGTGTCTAGCCTGTGTCTAGCCTGTGTCTAGCCTGTGTCTAGCCTGTGTCTAGCCTGTGTCTAGCCTGTGTCTAGCGCGTGTGTAGCCTGTGCCTAGCCAGTGTCTAGCCAGTGTATAGCCTGTGCCTAGCCAGTTTCTAGCCTGTGTCTAGCCTGTGCTTAGCCAGTGTCTAGTCTGTGCCAAGCCAGTGTCTAGCCTGTGTCTAGCCTGTATCTAGCCTGTTTCTAGCCTGTGTCTAGCCTGTGTCTAGCCTGTGTCTAGCTTGTTTCTAGCCTGTGTCTTGCCTGTGTCTAGCCTGTGTCTATCCTGTGTCTAGCCTGTGTCTAGCCTGTGTCTTGCCTGTGTCTTGCCTGTGTCTAGAATGTGTCTAGCCTGTGTCTAGCCTGTGCTTAGCCAGTGTCAAGTCTGTGTCAAGCCAGTGTCTAGCCCGTGTCTAGCCTGTGTTTAGCCTGTTTCTAGCCTGTGTCTAGCCTGTGTCTAGCCTGTGTCTAGCCTGTGTCTAGCCTGTGTCTAGCCTGTGTCTAGCCTGTGTCTAGCCTGTATCTAGCCTGTTTCTAGCCTGTGTCTAGCCTGTGTCTAGCCTGTGTCTAGCTTGTGACTAGCCTATGTCTAGCCTGTGTCTAGCCTGTGTCTATCCTGTGTCTAGCCTGTGTCTTGCCTGTGTCTTGCCTGTGTCTAGCCTGTGTCTAGAATGTGTCTAGCCTGTGTCTAGCCTGTGTCTAGCCTGTGTCTAGCCTGTGTCTAGCCTGTGTCTAGCCTGTGTCTAGCCTGTGTCTAGCCTGTGTGTAGCCTGTGTCTAGCCTGTGTCTAGCCTGTGTCTAGCCTGTGTCTAGCCTTTGTCTAGCCTGTGTATAGCCTGTGTCTAGCATGTGCCTAGCCTGTGCCTGGCCTGTGTCTAGCCTGTGTCTAGCCTGTGTTTAGCCTGTGTCTAGCATGTGCCTAGCCTCTGCCTAGCCTGTACGTAGCCAGTGCCTAGCTTCTGCCTAGCCTGTGCCCAGCCAGTGTCTAGCCTGTTTCTAGCCTGTGCCTAGCCAGTTTCCAGCCTGTGTCTAGCCTGTGCTTAGCCAGTGTCTAGTCTGTGCCAAGCCCGTGTCTAGCCTGTGTCTAGCCTGTGTCTAGCATGTGTCTAGCCTGTGTCTAGCCTGTGTCTAGCCTGTGTCTAGCCTGTGTCTAGCTTGTGTCTAGCTTGTATCTAGCCTGTGTCTAGCCTGTGTCTAGCCTGTGTCTAGCTTGTGTCTAGCCTGTGTCTAGCCTGTGTCTAGCCTGTGTCTAGCCTGTGTCTAGCCTGTGTCTTGGCTGTGTCTAGCCTGTGTCTAGAATGTGTCTAGCCTGTGTCTAGCCTGTGTCTAGCCTGTGTCTAGCCTGTGTCTAGCCTGTGTCTAGCCTGTGTCTAGCCTGTGTCTAGCCTGTGTCTAGCCTGTGTCTAGCCTGTATCTAGCCTGTTTCTAGCCTGTATCTAGCCTGTTTCTAGCCTGTGTCTAGCCAGTGTCTAGCCTGTGTCTAGCTTGTGACTAGCCTGTGTCTAGCCTGTGTCTAGCCTGTGTCTAGCCTGTGTCTAGCCTGTGTCTAGCCTGTGTCTAGCTTGTGTTTTGCCTGTGTCTAGCCTGTGTCTAGCCTGTGTCTAGCCTGTGTCTAGCCTGTGTCTAGCCTGTGTCTAGCCTGTGTCTAGCCTGTGTCTAGCCTGTGTCTAGCCTGTGTCTAGCCTTTGTCTAGCCTGTGTCTAGCCTTTGTCTAGCCTGTGTCTAGCCTGTGTCTAGCGCGTGGGTAGCCTGTGCCTAGCCAGTGCCTAGCCAGTGTCTAGCCAGTGTATAGCCTGTGCCTAGCCAGTTTCTAGCCTGTGTCTAGCCTGTGCTTAGGCAGTGTCTAGTCTGTGCCAAGCCAGTGTCTAGCCTGTGTCTAGCCTGTATCTAGCCTGTTTCTAGCCTGTGTCTAGCCTGTGTCTAGCCTGTGTCTAGCTTGTGTCTAGCCTGTGTCTAGCCTGTGTCTAGCCTGTGTCTAGCCTGTGTCTAGCCTGTGTCTAGCCTGTGTCTTGCCTGTGTCTAGCCTGTGTCTAGAATGTGTCTAGCCTGTGTCAAGCCTGTGTCTAGCCTGTGTCTAGCCTGTGTCTAGCCTGTGTCTAGCCTGTGTCTTGCCTGTGCCCAGCCAGTGTCTAGCCTGTGTCTAGCCTGTGCCTAGCCAGTTTCTAGCCTGTGTCTAGCCTGTGCTTAGCCAGTGTCAAGTCTGTGTCAAGCCCGTGTCTAGCCTGTGTTTAGCCTCTTTCTAGCCTGTGTCTGGCCTGTGTCTAGCCTGTGTCTAGCCTGTGTCTTGCCTGTGTCTAGCCTGTGTCTAGCCTGTTTCTAGCCTGTGTGTAGCCTGTGTCTAGCCTGTGTCTAGCCTGTGTCTAGAATGTGTCTAGCCTGTGTCTAGCCTGTGTCTAGCCTGTGTCTAGCCTGTGTCTAGCCTGTGTCTAGCCTGTGTCTAGCCTGTGTCTAGCCTGTGTCTAGCCTGTGTCTAGCCTGTGTCTAGCCTGTGTCTAGCCTGTGTCTAGCCTGTGTCTAGCCTGTGTCTAGCCTGTGTCTAGCCTGTGTCTAGCCTGTGTCTAGCCTGTGTCTAGAATGTGTCTAGCCTGTGTCTAGAATGTGTCTAGCCTGTGTCTAGCCTGTGTCTAGCCTGTGTCTAGCCTGTGTCTAGAATGTGTCTAGCCTGTGTCTAGCCTGTGTCTAGCCTGTGTCTAGCCTGTGTCTAGCCTGTGTCTAGCCTGTGTCTAGCCTGTGTCTAGCATGTGCCTAGCCTCTGCCTAGCCTGTACGTAGCCAGTGCCTAGCCTCTGCCTAGCCTGTGCCCAGCCAGTGTCTAGCCTGTGTCTAGCCTGTGCCTAGCCAGTTTCCAGCCTGTGTCTAGCCTGTGCTTAGCCAGTGTCTAGTCTGTGCCAAGCCCGTGTCTAGCCTGTATCTGGCCTGTGTCTAGCCTGTGTCTAGCCTGTTTCAAGCCTGTGTCTAGCCTGTGTCTAGCCTGTGTCTAGCCTGTGTCTAGCCTGTGTCTAGCCTTTGTCTAGCCTGTGTCTAGCCTGTGTCTAGCCTGTGTCTAGCCTGTGCCTAGCCAGTGTCTAGCCTGTGCCCAGCCAGTGTCTAGCCTGTGTCTAGCATGTGCCTAGCCTCTGCCTAGCCTGTACGTAGCCAGTGCCTAGCCTCTGCCTAGCCTGTGCCCAGCCAGTGTCTAGCCTGTGTCTAGCCTGTGCCTAGCCAGTTTCCAGCCTGTGTCTAGCCTGTGCTTAGCCAGTGTCTAGTTTGTGCCAAGCCCGTGTCTAGCCTGTATCTGGCCTGTGTCTAGCCTGTGTCTAGCCTGTTTCAAGCCTGTGTCTAGCCTGTGTCTAGCCTGTGTCTAGCTTGTGTCTAGCCTGTGTCTAGCTTGTGTCTAGCCTGTGTCTAGCCTGTGTCTAGCCTGTGCCTAGCCAGTGTCTAGCCTGTGCCCAGCCAGTGTCTAGCCTGTGTCTAGCCTGTGCCTAGCCAGTTTCTAGCCTGTGTCTAGCCTGTGTCTAGCCTGTGTCTAGCCTGTGTCTAGCCTGGGTCTAGCCTGTGTCTAGCCTGTGTCTAGCCTGTGTCTAGCCTGTGTCTAGCCTGTGTCTAGTCAGTGTCTAGCCTGTGCCTAGCCAGTGTCTAGCCTGTGCCCAGCCAGTGTCTAGCCTGTGTCTAGCCTGTGCCTAGCCAGTTTCTAGCCAGTGTCTAGCCTGTGTCTAGCCTGTGTCTTGCCTGTGTCTAGCCTGTGTCTAGCCTGTGTCTAGCCTGTGTCTAGCCTGTGTCTAGCCCGTGTCTCGCCTGTGTCTAGAATGTGTCTAGCCTGTGTCTAGCCTGTGTCTACCCTGTGTCTAGCCTGTGTCTAGCCTGTGTCTAGCCTGTGTCTAGCCTGTGTCTAGCCTGTGTCTAGCCAGTGTCTAGCCTGTGTCTAGCCTGTGCCTAGCCAGTTTCTAGCCTGTGTCTGGCCTGTGCTTAGCCAGTGTCTAGTCTGTGTCTAGCCTGTGCTAAGCCAGTGTCTAGTCTGTGCCAAGCCCGTGTCTAGCCTGTGTCTAGCCTGTGTCTAGCCTGTGTCTAGCCTGTTTCAAGCCTGTGTCTAGCCTGTGTCTAGCCTGTGTCTAGCTTGTGTCTAGCCTGTGTCTAGCTTGTGTCTAGCCTATGTCTAGCCTGTGTCTAGCCTGTGTCTAGCCTGTGTCTAGCCAGTGTCTAGCCTGTGTCTAGCCTGTGCCTAGCCAGTTTCTAGCCTGTGTCTGGCCTGTGCTTAGCCAGTGTCTAGTCTGTGTCTAGCCTGTGCTAAGCCAGTGTCTAGTCTGTGCTAAGCCCGTGTCTAGCCTGTGTCTAGCCTGTGTCTAGCCTGTGTCTAGCCTGTGTCAAGCCTGTGTCTAGCCTGTGTCTAGCCTGTGTCTAGCTTGTGTCTAGCCTGTGTCTAGCTTGTGTCTAGCCTGTGTCTAGCTTGTGTCTAGCCTGTGTCTAGCCTGTGTCTAGCCTGTGTCTAACCTGTGCCTAGCCAGTGTCTAGCCTGTGCCCAGCCAGTGTCTAGCCTGTGCCTAGCCAGTATTTAGCCTGTGCCCAGCCAGTGTCTAGCCTGTGTCTAGCCTGTGCCAAGCCAGTTTCTAGCCAGTGTCTAGCCTGTGTCTAGCCTGTAACTAGCCTGTGTCTTGCCTGTGTCTAGCCTGTGTCTAGCCTGTGTCTAGCCTGTGTCTAGCCTGTGTCTAGCCTGTGTCTCGCCTGTGTCTAGCCTGTGTCTAGCCTGTGCCTAGCCTGTGTCTAGCCTGTGTCTAGCCTGTGTCTAGCCTGTGTCTAGCCTGTTTCTAGCCTGTGCCTAGCCAGTTTCTAGCCTGTGTCTAGCCTGTGTCTAGCCTGTGTCTAGCCAGTGTAAAGCCTCTGTCTAGCCTGTGCCTAGCCAGTTTCTAGCCTGTGTCTAGCCTGTGCTTAGCCAGTGTCTAGTCTGTGCCAAGCCAGTGTCTAGCCTGTGTCTAGCCTGTGCCTAGCCAGTGTCTAGCCTGTGTCTAGCCTGTGTCTAGCCTGTGTCTAGTCTGTGTCTAGCCTGTGCCTAGCCAGTGTCTAGCCTGTGCCCAGCCAGTGTCTAGCCTGTGTCTAGCCTGTGCCTAGCCAGTTTCTAGCCAGTGTCTAGCCTGTGTCTAGCCTGTGTCTAGCCTGTGTCTAGCCTGTGTCTAGCCTGTGTCTTGCCTGTGTCTAGCCTGTGTCTAGCCTGTGTCTAGCCTGTGTCTAGCCTGTGTCTCGCCTGTGTCTAGCCTGTGCCTAGCCTGTGTCTAGCCTGTGTCTAGCCTGTGTCTAGAATGTGTCTAGCTTGTGTCTAGCCTGTGTCTAGCCTGTGTCTAGCCTGTGTCTAGCCTGTGTCTAGCCTGTGTCTAGCCTGTTGTCTAGCCTGTGTCTAGCCTGTGTCTAGCCAGTGTCTAGCCTGTGTCTAGCCTGTGCCTAGCCAGTTTCTAGCCTGTGTCTAGCCTGTGCTTAGCCAGTGTCTAGTCTGTGTCTAGCCTGTGCTAAGCCAGTGTCTAGTCTGTGCCAAGCCCGTGTCTAGCCTTTGTCTAGCCTGTGTCTAGCCTGTGTCTAGCCTGTTTCAAGCCTGTGTCTAGCCTGTGTCTAGCCTGTGTCTAGCTTGTGTCTAGCCTGTGTCTAGCTTGTGTCTAGCCTGTGTCTAGCCTGTTTCTAGCCTGTGTCTAGCCTGTGCCTAGCCAGTGTCTAGCCTGTGCCCAGCCAGTGTCTAGCCTGTGTCTAGCCTGTGTCTAGCCTGTGCCCAGCCAGTGTCTAGCTTGTGTCTAGCCTGTGCCTAGCCAGTTTCTAGCCAGTGTCTAGCCTGTGTCTAGCCTGTGTCTAGCCTGTGTCTAGCCTGTGTCTTGCTTGTGTCTAACCTGTGTCTAGCCTGTGTCTAGCCTGTGTCTAGCCTGTGTCTAGCCTGTGTCTAGCCTGTGTCTCGCCTGTGTCTAGCCTGTGCCTAGCCTGTGTCTAGTCTGTGTCTAGCCTGTGTCTAGCCTGTGTCTAGCCTGTTTCTAGCCTGTGCCTAGCCAGTGTCTAGCCAGTGTATAGCCTCTGTCTAGCCTGTGCCTAGCCAGTTTCTAGCCTGTGTCTAGCCTGTGCTTAGCCAGTGTCTAGTCTGTGCCAAGCCAGTGTCTAGCCTGTGTCTAGCCTGTATCTAGCCTGTTTCTAGCCTGTGTCCAGCCTGTGTCTAGCCTGTATCTAGCTTGTGTCTAGCCTGTGTCTAGCCTGTGTCTAGCCTGTGTCTAGCCTGTATCTAGCCTGTGTCTAGCGTGTGTCTAGCCTGTGTCTAGCCTGTGTCTAGAATGTGTCTAGCCTGTGTCTAGTCTGTGTCTAGCCTGTGTCTAGTCTGTGTCTAGCCTGTGTCTAGCCTGTGTCTAGCCTGTATCTAGCCTGTGTCTTGCCTGTGTCTAGCCTGTGTCTAGAATGTGTCTAGCCTGTGTCTACCCTGTGTCTAGCCTGTGTCTAGCCTGTGTCTAGCCAGTGTCTAGCCTGTGTCTAGCCAGTGTCTAGCCTGTGTCTAGCCAGTGTCTAGCCTGTGTCTAGCCTGTGTCTAGCCTGTGTCTAGCCTGTGTCTAGCCTGTGTCTAGCCTGTGTCTAGCCTGTGTCTAGCCTGTGTCTAGCGTGTGTAGCCTGTGCCTAGCCAGTGTCTAGCCAGTGTATAGCCTCTGTCTAGCCTCTGTCTAGCCTGTGCCTAGCCAGTTTCTAGCCTGTGCCCAGCCAGTGTCTAGCCTGTGTCTAGCCTGTGTCTAGCCTGTGCCTAGCCAGTTTCTAGCCTGTGTCTAGCCTTTGTCTAGCCGGTGTCTAGCCTGTGTCTAGCCTGTGTCTAGCCTGTGTCTAGCCTGTGTCTAGCCTGTGTCTAGCCTGCGCCTAGCCTGTGTCTAGCCTGTGTCTAGCCTGTGTCTAGCCTGTGTTTAGCCTGTGTCTAGCCTGTGTCTAGCCTGTGTCTAGTCTGTGTCTAGCCTGTGCCTAGCCAGTGTCTAGCCTGTGCCCAGCCAGTGTCTAGCCTGTGTCTAGCCTGTGCCTAGCCAGTTTCTAGCCTGTGTCTAGCCTGTGCTTAGCCAGTGTCTAGTCTGTGCCAAGCCAGTGTCTAACCTGTGTCTAGCCTGTATCTAGCATGTTTCTAGCCTGTGTCTAGCTTGTGTCTAGCCTGTGTCTAGCTTTTGTCTAGCCTGTGTCTAGCCTGTGTCTAGCCTGTGTCTAGCCTGTGTCTAGCCTGTGTCTTGCCTGTGTCTAGCCTGTGTCTAGAATGTGTCTAGCCTGTGTCTAGCCTGTGTCTAGCCTGTGTCTAGCCTGTGTCTAGCCTGTGTCTAGCCTGTGCCTGTGTCTAGCCTGTGTCTAGCCTGTATCTAGCCTGTTTCTAGCCTGTGTCTAGCCTGTGTCTAGCCTGTGTCTAGCCTGTGTCTAGCCTGTGTCTAGCCTGTGTCTAGCCTGTGTCTAGCCTGTGTCTAGCCTGTGTCTAGCCTGTGTCTAGCCTGTGTGTTGCCTGTGTCTAGCCTGTGTCTAGAATGTGTCTAGCCTGTGTCTAGCCTGTGTCTAGCCTGTGTCTAGCCTGTGTCTAGCCTGTGTCTAGCCTGTGTCTAGCCTGTGTCTAGCCTGTGTCTAGCCTGTGTCTAGCCTGTGTCTAGCCTGTGTGTAGCCTGTGCCTAGCCAGTGTCTAGCCAGTGTATAGCCTCTGTCTAGCCTGTGCCTAGCCAGTTTCTAGCCTGTGTCTAGCCTGTGCTTAGCCAGTGTCTAGTCTGTGCCAAGCCAGTGTCTAGCCTGTGTCTAGCCTGTATCTAGCCTGTTTCTAGCCTGTGTCTAGCCTGTGTCTAGCCTGTGTCTAGCCTGTGTCTAGCCTGTGTCTAGCCTGTGTCTAGCCTGTGTCTAGCCTGTGTCTAGCCTGTGTCTAGCCTGTGTCTAGCCTGTGTCTAGCCTGTGTCTAGCCTGTGTCTAGCCTGTGTCTAGCCTGTGTCTAGCCTGTGTCTAGCCTGTGTCTAGCCTGTGTCTAGCCTGTGTCTAGCCTTTGTCTAGCCTGTGTCTAGCCTGTGTCTAGCGCGTGGGTAGCCTGTGCCTAGCCAGTGTCTAGCCAGTGTATAGCCTGTGCCTAGCCAGTTTCTAGCCTGTGTCTAGCCTGTGCTTAGGCAGTGTCTAGTCTGTGCCAAGCCAGTGTCTAGCCTGTGTCTAGCCTGTGTCTAGCCTGTGTCTAGCCTGTGTCTTGCCTGTGTCTAGCCTGTGTCTAGCCTGTGTCTAGCCTGTGTCTAGCCTGTGCCTAGCCAGTTTATAGCCTGTGTCTAGCCTGTGCTTAGCCAGTGTCAAGTCTGTGTCAAGCCAGTGTCTAGCCCGTGTCTAGCCTGTGTTTAGCCAGTGTCTGGCCTGTTTCTAGCCTGTGTCTAGCCTGTGTCTAGCCTGTGTCTAGCTTGTGTCTAGCCTGTGTCTAGCCTGTGTCTAGCCTGTGTCTAGCCTGTGTCTAGCCTGTGCCTAGCCAGTGTCTAGCCTTTGTCTAGCCTGTGCCTAGCCAGTTTCTAGCCTGTGTCTAGCCTGTGTCTAGCCTGTGTCTAGCCTGTGTCTAGCCTGTGTCTAGCCTGTGTCTAGCCTGTGTCTAGCCTGTGTCTAGCCTTTGTCTAGCCTGTGTATAGCCTGTGTCTAGCATGTGCCAAGCCTGTGCCTGGCCTGTGTCTAGCCTGTGTCTAGCCTGTGTCTAGCCTGTGTCTAGCCTGTGTCTAGCATGTGCCTAGCCTCTGCCTAGCCTGTACGTAGCCAGTGCCTAGCCTCTGCCTAGCCTGTGCCCAGCCAGTGTCTAGCCTGTGTCTAGCCTGTGCCTAGCCAGTTTCCAGCCTGTGTCTAGCCTGTGCTTAGCCAGTGTCTAGTCTGTGCCAAGCCCGTATCTAGCCTGTATCTGGCCTGTGTCTAGCCTGTTTCAAGCCTGTGTCTAGCCTGTGTCTAGCCTGTGTCTAGCCTGTGTCTAGCCTGTGTCTAGCCTGTGTCTAGCCTGTGTCTAGCCTGTGTCTAGCCTGTGTCTAGCCTGTGTCTAGCCTGTGTCTAGCCTGTGTCTAGCCTGTGCCTAGCCAGTGTCTAGCCTGTGCCCAGCCAGTGTCTAGCCTGTGTCTAGCATGTGCCTAGCCTCTGCCTAGCCTGTACGTAGCCAGTGCCTAGCCTCTGCCTAGCCTGTGCCCAGCCAGTGTCTAGCCTGTGTCTAGCCTGTGCCTAGCCAGTTTCCAGCCTGTGTCTAGCCTGTGCTTAGCCAGTGTCTAGTTTGTGCCAAGCCCGTGTCTAGCCTGTATCTGGCCTGTATCTGGCCTGTGTCTAGCCTGTGTCTAGCCTGTTTCAAGCCTGTGTCTAGCCTGTGTCTAGCCTGTGTCTAGCTTGTGTCTAGCCTGTGTCTAGCCTTGTGTCTAGCCTGTGTCTAGCCTGTGTCTAGCCTGTGTCTAGCCTGTGTCTAGCCTGTGCCTAGCCAGTGTCTAGCCTGTGCCCAGCCAGTGTCTAGCCTGTGTCTAGCCTGTGCCTAGCCAGTTTCTAGCCTGTGTCTAGCCTGTGTCTAGCCTGTGTCTAGCCTGTGTCTAGCCTGTGTCTAGCCTGTGTCTAGCCTGTGTCTAGCCTGTGTCTAGCCTGTGTCTAGCCTGTGTCTAGCCTGTGTCTAGTCTGTGTCTAGCCTGTGCCTAGCCAGTGTCTAGCCTGTGCCCAGCCAGTGTCTAGCCTGTGTCTAGCCTGTGCCTAGCCAGTTTCTAGCCAGTGTCTAGCCTGTGTCTAGCCTGGGTCTTGCCTGTGTCTAGCCTGTGTCTAGCCTGTGTCTAGCCTGTGTCTAGCCTGTGTCTAGCCTGTGTCTCGCCTGTGTCTAGAATGTGTCTAGCCTGTGTCTAGCCTGTGTCTACCCTGTGTCTAGCCTGTGTCTAGCCTATGTCTAGCCTGTGTCTAGCCTGTGTCTAGCCTGTGTCTAGCCAGTGTCTAGCCTGTGTCTAGCCTGTGCCTAGCCAGTTTCTAGCCTGTGTCTGGCCTGTGCTTAGCCAGTGTCTAGTCTGTGTCTAGCCTGTGCTAAGCCAGTGTCTAGTCTGTGCCAAGCCCGTGTCTAGCCTGTGTCTAGCCTGTGTCTAGCCTGTGTCTAGCCTGTTTCAAGCCTGTGTCTAGCCTGTGTCTAGCCTGTGTCTAGCTTGTGTCTAGCCTGTGTCTAGCTTGTGTCTAGCCTATGTCTAGCCTGTGTCTAGCCTGTGACTTGCCTGTGTCTAGCCAGTGTCTAGCCTGTGTCTAGCCTGTGCCTAGCCAGTTTCTAGCCTGTGTCTGGCCTGTGCTTAGCCAGTGTCTAGTCTGTGTCTAGCCTGTGCTAAGCCAGTGTCTAGTCTGTGCTAAGCCCGTGTCTAGCCTGTGTCTAGCCTGTGTCTAGCCTGTGTCTAGCCTGTGTCAAGCCTGTGTCTAGCCTGTGTCTAGCCTGTGTCTAGCTTGTGTCTAGCCTGTGTCTAGCTTGTGTCTAGCCTGTGTCTAGCTTGTGTCTAGCCTGTGTCTAGCCTGTGTCTAGCCTGTGTCTAGCCTGTGCCTAGCCAGTGTCTAGCCTGTGCCCAGCCAGTGTCTAGCCTGTGCCTAGCCAGTATTTAGCCTGTGCCCAGCCAGTGTCTAGCCTGTGTCTAGCCTGTGCCAAGCCAGTTTCTAGCCAGTGTCTAGCCTGTGTCTAGCCTGTAACCAGCCTGTGTCTTGCCTGTGTCTAGCCTGTGTCTAGCCTGTGTCTAGCCTGTGTCTAGCCTGTGTCTAGCCTGTGTCTCGCCTGTGTCTAGCCTGTGCCTAGCCTGTGCCTAGCCTGTGTCTAGCCTGTGTCTAGCCTGTGTCTAGCCTGTGTCTAGCCTGTGTCTAGCCTGTGTCTAGCCTGTTTCTAGCCTGTGCCTAGCCAGTTTCTAGCCTGTGTCTAGCCTGTGTCTAGCCTGTGTCTAGCCAGTGTAAAGCCTCTGTCTAGCCTGTGCCTAGCCAGTTTCTAGCCTGTGTCTAGCCTGTGCTTAGCCAGTGTCTAGTCTGTGCCAAGCCAGTGTCTAGCCTGTGTCTAGCCTGTGCCTAGCCAGTGTCTAGCCTGTGTCTAGCCTGTGTCTAGCCTGTGTCTAGTCTGTGTCTAGCCTGTGCCTAGCCAGTGTCTAGCCTGTGCCCAGCCAGTGTCTAGCCTGTGTCTAGCCTGTGCCTAGCCAGTTTCTAGCCAGTGTCTATAGCCTGTGTCTAGCCTGTGTCTAGCCTGTGTCTAGCCTGTGTCTAGCCTGTGTCTAGCCTGTGTCTAGCCTGTGTCTAGCCTGTGTCTAGCCTGTGTCTAGCCTGTGTCTCGCCTGTGTCTAGCCTGTGCCTAGCCTGTGTCTAGCCTGTGTCTAGCCTGTGTCTAGCCTGTGTCTAGAATGTGTCTAGCTTGTGTCTAGCCTGTGTCTAGCCTGTGTCTAGCCTGTGTCTAGCCTGTGTCTAGCCTGTGTCTAGCCTGTGTCTAGCCTGTGTCTAGCCTGTGTCTAGCCAGTGTCTAGCCTGTGTCTAGCCTGTGCCTAGCCAGTTTCTAGCCTGTGTCTAGCCTGTGCTTAGCCAGTGTCTAGTCTGTGTCTAGCCTGTGCTAAGCCAGTGTCTAGTCTGTGCCAAGCCCGTGTCTAGCCTTTGTCTAGCCTGTGTCTAGCCTGTGTCTAGCCTGTTTCAAGCCTGTGTCTAGCCTGTGTCTAGCCTGTGTCTAGCTTGTGTCTAGCCTGTGTCTAGCTTGTGTCTAGCCTGTGTCTAGCCTGTTTCTAGCCTGTGTCTAGCCTGTGCCTAGCCAGTGTCTAGCCTGTGCCCAGCCAGTGTCTAGCCTGTGTCTAGCCTGTGTCTAGCCTGTGCCCAGCCAGTGTCTAGCTTGTGTCTAGCCTGTGCCTAGCCAGTTTCTAGCCAGTGTCTAGCCTGTGTCTAGCCTGTGTCTAGCCTGTGTCTAGCCTGTGTCTTGCTTGTGTCTAGCCTGTGTCTAGCCTGTGTCTAGCCTGTGTCTAGCCTGTGTCTAGCCTGTGTCTCGCCTGTGTCTAGCCTGTGCCTAGCCTGTGTCTAGTCTGTGTCTAGCCTGTGTCTAGCCTGTGTCTAGCCTGTTTCTAGCCTGTGCCTAGCCAGTGTCTAGCCAGTGTATAGCCTCTGTCTAGCCTGTGCCTAGCCAGTTTCTAGCCTGTGTCTAGCCTGTGCTTAGCCAGTGTCTAGTCTGTGCCAAGCCAGTGTCTAGCCTGTGTCTAGCCTGTATCTAGCCTGTTTCTAGCCTGTGTCCAGCCTGTGTCTAGCCTGTATCTAGCTTGTGTCTAGCCTGTGTCTAGCCTGTGTCTAGCCTGTGTCTAGCCTGTATCTAGCCTGTGTCTAGCGTGTGTCTAGCCTGTGTCTAGCCTGTGTCTAGAATGTGTCTAGCCTGTGTCTAGTCTGTGTCTAGCCTGTGTCTAGTCTGTGTCTAGCCTGTGTCTAGCCTGTGTCTAGCCTGTATCTAGCCTGTGTCTTGCCTGTGTCTAGCCTGTGTCTAGAATGTGTCTAGCCTGTGTCTAGCCTGTGTCTAGCCTGTGTCTAGCCAGTGTCTAGCCTGTGTCTAGCCAGTGTCTAGCCTGTGTCTAGCCTGTGTCTAGCCTGTGTCTAGCCTGTGTCTAGCCTGTGTCTAGCCTGTGTCTAGCCTGTTTAGCCTGTGTCTAGCGTGTGTAGCCTGTGCCTAGCCAGTGTCTAGCCAGTGTATAGCCTCTGTCTAGCCTCTGTCTAGCCTGTGCCTAGCCAGTTTCTAGCCTGTGCCCAGCCAGTGTCTAGCCTGTGTCTAGCCTGTGTCTAGCCTGTGCCTAGCCAGTTTCTAGCCTGTGTCTAGCCTTTGTCTAGCCGGTGTCTAGCCTGTGTCTAGCCTGTGTCTAGCCTGTGTCTAGCCTGTGTCTAGCCTGTGTCTAGCCTGCGCCTAGCCTGTGTCTAGCCTGTGTCTAGCCTGTGTCTAGCCTGTGTTTAGCCTGTGTCTAGCCTGTGTCTAGCCTGTGTCTAGTCTGTGTCTAGCCTGTGCCTAGCCAGTGTCTAGCCTGTGCCCAGCCAGTGTCTAGCCTGTGTCTAGCCTGTGCCTAGCCAGTTTCTAGCCTGTGTCTAGCCTGTGCTTAGCCAGTGTCTAGTCTGTGCCAAGCCAGTGTCTAACCTGTGTCTAGCCTGTATCTAGCATGTTTCTAGCCTGTGTCTAGCTTGTGTCTAGCCTGTGTCTAGCTTTTGTCTAGCCTGTGTCTAGCCTGTGTCTAGCCTGTGTCTAGCCTGTGTCTAGCCTGTGTCTAGCCTGTGTCTAGCCTGTGTCTAGAATGTGTCTAGCCTGTGTCTAGCCTGTGTCTAGCCTGTGTCTAGCCTGTGTCTAGCCTGTGTCTAGCCTGTGTCTAGCCTGTGTCTAGCCTGTGTCTAGCCTGTGTCTAGCCTGTATCTAGCCTGTTTCTAGCCTGTGTCTAGCCTGTGTCTAGCCTGTGTCTAGCTTGTGTCTAGCCTGTGTCTAGCCTGTGTCTAGCCTGTGTCTAGCCTGTGTCTAGCCTGTGTGTTGCCTGTGTCTAGCCTGTGTCTAGAATGTGTCTAGCCTGTGTCTAGCCTGTGTCTAGCCTGTGTCTATCCTGTGTCTAGCCTGTGTCTAGCCTGTGTCTAGCCTGTGTCTAGCCTGTGTCTAGCCTGTGTCTAGGGGCCTGTGCCTAGCCAGTGTCTAGCCAGTGTATAGCCTCTGTCTAGCCTGTGCCTAGCCAGTTTCTAGCCTGTGTCTAGCCTGTGCTTAGCCAGTGTCTAGTCTGTGCCAAGCCAGTGTCTAGCCTGTGTCTAGCCTGTATCTAGCCTGTTTCTAGCCTGTGTCTAGCCTGTGTCTAGCCTGTGTCTAGCTTGTGTCTAGCCTGTGTCTAGCCTGTATCTAGCCTGTGTCTAGCCTGTGTCTAGCCTGTATCTAGCATGTTTCTAGCCTGTGTCTAGCTTGTGTCTAGCCTGTGTCTAGCTTTTGTCTAGCCTGTGTCTAGCCTATGTCTAGCCTGTGTCTAGCCTGTGTCTTGCCTGTGTCTAGCCTGTGTCTAGAATGTGTCTAGCCTGTGTCTAGCCTGTGTCTAGCCTGTGTCTAGCCTGTGTCTAGCCTGTGTCTAGCCTGTGTCTAGCCTGTATCTAGCCTGTTTCTAGCCTGTGTCTAGCCTGTGTCTAGCCTGTGTCTAGCTTGTGTCTAGCCTGTGTCTAGCCTGTGTCTAGCCTGTGTCTAGCCTGTGTCTAGCCTGTGTGTTGCCTG
>JAEIFO010001419.1:0-43449 GCA_018903695.1 Zaprionus gabonicus
ATGTGTCTAGGCAGTGTCTGTGTCTAGCCTGTGCCTGGTGTCTGGCCTGTGCATAGCCTGTGCCTAGCCTGTGCCTAGCCTGTACCTAGCCAGTGCCTAGCCTGTAGCCTGTACCTAGCCTGTGCCTAGCCAGTGTCTAGCCTGTGTCTAGCCTGTGCCTTGCCTGTGACTGGCATGTGCATAGCCTGTGCCTAGCCAGTGTCTAGCCTGTGTCTAGCCTGTGCCTTGCCTGAGACTGGCATGTGCTTAGCGTGTGCCTTGCCAGTGTCTAGTTAGTGCCTAGCCAGTGCCTAGTTAGTGTCTAGCCTTTGTCTAGCCTGTGCATAGCCAGAGTCTAGCCTGTGCCTAGCCAGTGTATAGCCTCTGTCTAGCCGGTGTCTAGCCAGTGTCTAGCCTGTGCTTAGCCTGTGCCTAGCCTGTGCCTAGGCCTGTGCCTAGCCAATGTGCCTAGCCTGTGTCTAGCCAGTGCCTAGCCAGTGTCTAGCCTGTTCCCCAGCCAGTGTCTAGCCTGTGTCTAGCCTGTGCCTAGCCTGTGTCTAGCCTGTGCCTAGCCTATGCCTAGCCTGTGTCTAGCCTGTGCCTAGCCTGTGCCTAGCCTGTGCCTAACCTATGCCTAGCCTGTGTCTAGTCGTGTCTAGCCTGTGTCTAGCATGTGTCTAGCCTGTGTCTAGCCTGTGTCTAGCCTGTGTCTAGCCTGTGTCTAGCCTGTGTCTAGCCTGTGTCTAGCCTGTGCCTTTTAGCCAGTGTCTAGCGTGTGCCTAGCCAGTGTCTAGCCTGTGTCTAGCCTGTGCCTGGCCATGTGACTGGCATGTGTATAGCCTGTGCCTAGCCTCTGCCTAGCCTGTGCCTAGCCAGTGCCTAGCCTGTACCTAGCCATTACCTAGCCAATGTATAGCCTGTGCCTAGCCAGTGTCTAGCCTGTGCCTAGCCAGTGTCTAGCCTGTGCCTAGCCAGTGTCCTAGCCTGTGCCTAGCCAGTGTCTAGCCTGTGCCTAGCCATAGTCTAGCCTGTGCCCAGCCATAGTCTAGCCTGTGCCTAGCCAGTGTCTAGCCTGTGTCTAGCCTGTGCCTCTGCCTGAGTCTGGCATGTGCATAGCCTGTGCCTAGCCTGTGTCAAGCCTTTGTCTAGCCAGGTCTAGCCTGTGCCTAGCCAGTGTCTAGCCTGTGCCTAGCCAGTGTCTAGCCTGTATCTTGCCGGTGTCAAGCCGGTGTCTAGCCTGTGTTTAGCCTGTGTCTAGCCTGTCTAGCCTGTGTCTAGCCTGTGTCTAGCCTGTGTCTAGCCTGTGTCTAGCCTGGGTCTAGCCTGTGTCTAGCCTGTATCTAGCCTGTGTCTAGCCTGTGTCTAGCCTGTGTCTAGCCTGTGTCTAGCCTGTGCCTAGCCAGTGTCTAGCCTGTGTCTAGCCTGTGTCTAGCCTGTGTCTAGCCTGTGTCTAGCATGTGTCTAGCCAGTGTCTGTGTCTAGCCTGTGCCTGGCCTGTGACTGGCATGTGCATAGCCTGTGCCTAGCCTCTGCCTAGCCTGTGCCTAGCCTGTGTCTAGCCTGTGCCTAGCCAGTACCTAGCCTGTACCTAGCCAATTTAGCCTGTGCCTAGCCAGTGTATAGCCTGTGCCTAGCCAGTGTCTAGTCTGTGCCTAGCCAGTGTCTAGCCTGTGCCTAGCCAGCCAGTGTCTAGCCTGTGTCTAGCCTGTGCCTTGCCTGAGACTGGCATATGCATAGCCTGTGCCTAGCCAGTGTCTAGCCTGTGTCTAGCCTGTGCCTTGCCTGAGACTGGCATGTGCATAGCGTGTGCCTAGCCAGTGTCTAGCCAGTGCCTAGCCTTGTGCCTAGCCTGTGTCAAGCCTGTGTCTAGCCAGAGTCTAGCCTGTGCCTAGCCAGTGTATAGCCTCTGTCTAGCCTGTTTTAGCTGTGTCTTGACGGTGTCTGGGTCTAGCCAGTGTCTAGCCTGTGCTTAGCCTGTGCCTAGCCTGTGCCTAGCCTGTGCCTAGCCTGTGCCTAGCCGGTGCCTAGCCTGTGCCTAGCCTGTGCCTAGCCTGTGCCTAGCCAGTGCCTAGCCAGTGCCTAGCCAGTGCCTAGCCAGTGCCTAGCCAGTGCCTAGCCAGTGCCTAGCCAGTGCCTAGCCAGTGCCTAGCCAGTGCCTAGCCAGTGCCTAGCCAGTGCCTAGCCAGTGTCTAGTGCCTAGCCAGTGTCTAGCCTGTGTCTAGCCTGTGTCTAGCCTGTGTCTAGCCTGTGTCTAGCCTGTGTCTAGCCTGTGTCTAGCCTGTGTCTAGCCTGTGCCTAGCCAGTGTCTAGCCTTTGTCTAGCCTGTGCATAGCCAGAGTCTAGCCTGTGCCTAGCCAGTGTATAGCCTCTGTCTAGCCTGTGTCTAGCCTGTGTCTAGCCTGTGTCTAGCCTGTGTCTAGCCCGTGTCTAGGCTGTGTTTAGCCTGTGTTTAGCCTGTGCCTGGCCTGAGACAGGCATGTGCATAGCCTGTGCCTAGCCTGCTAGCCTGTACCTAGCCAGTGCCTAGCCTGTGCCTAGCCAGTGTCTAGCCTGTGCCTAGCCAGTGTCTAGCCTGTGTCTAGCCTGTGCCTTGCCTGACTGGCATGTGCATAGCCTGTGCCTAGCCAGTGTCTAGCCTGTGTCTAGCCTGTGACTTGCCTGAGTCTGGCATGTGCATAGCCTGTGCCTAGCCAGTGTCTAGCCAGTGCCTAGCCTGTGCCTAGCCAGTGTCTAGCCTTTGTCTAGCCTGTGCATAGCCAGAGTCTAGCCTGTGCCTAGCCAGTGTATAGCCTCTGTCTAGCCGGGGTCTAGCCAGTGTCTAGCCTGTGCTTAGCCTGTGCCTAGCCTGTGCCTAGGCCTGTGCCTAGCCTGTGCCTAGCCTTTGCCTAGCCAGTGCCTAGCCAGTGTCTAGCCTGTGCCCAGCCAGTGCCTAGCCTGTGTCTAGCCTGTGTCTAGCCTGTGTCTAGCCTGTGTCTAGCCTGTGTCTAGCCTGTGTCTAGCCTGTGTCTAGCCTGTGTCTAGCCTGTGTCTAGCCTGTGCCTAGCCAGTGCCTAGCCTGTACCTAGCCTGTGCCTAGCCTGTGCCTAGCCTGTGTCTAGCCTGTGTCTAGCCTGTGTCTAGCCTGTGTATAGCCTGTGCCTAGCCTGTGCCTAGCCTGTGCCTAGCCAGTGTCTAGCCTGTGCCTAGCCAGTGTCTAGCCTGTGTCTAGCCTGTGCCTGGCCTGAGACTGGCATGTGTATAGCCTGTGCCTAGCCTGTGTCTAGCCTGTGCCTAGCCAGTGTCTAGCCTGTGCCTAGCCATTGCCTAGCCAGTGTCTAGCCTGTGCCTAGCCAGTGTATAGCCTGTGCCTAGCCTGTGCCTAGCCTGTGCCTAGCCTGTGCCTAGCCTGTGCCTAGCCAGTGTCTAGCCTGTGCCCAGCCATAGTCTAGCCTGTGCCTAGCCAGTGTCTAGCCTGTGTCTAGCCTGTGCCTAGCCTGAGTATGGCACGTGCATAGCCTGTGCCTAGCCTGTGTCTAGCCTGTGTCTAGCCTGTGTCTAGCCTGTGCCTAGCCAGTGTATAGCCTGTGCCTAGCCCGTGTCTAGCCTGTATCTTGCCGGTGCCAAGCCAGTGTCTAGCCTGTGTCTAGCCTGTGTCTAGCCTGTGTCTAGCCTGTGTCTAGCCTGTGTCTAGCATGTGTCTAGCCTGTGTCTAGCCTGGGTCTAGCCTGTGTCTAGCCTGTGTCTAGCCTGTGCCTTGCCTGAGACTGGCATGTTCATATCGTGTGCCTAGCCAGTGTCTAGCCAGTGCCTAGCCTGTGCCTAGCCTGTGCCTAGCCTGTGCCTAGCCTGTGCCTAGCCTGTGCCTAGCCTGTGCCTAGCCTGTGCCTAGCCTGTGCCTAGCCTTTGCCTAGCCTGTGTCTAGCCTGTGTCTAGCCTGTGTCTAGCCTGTGCCTTGCCTGAGACTGGCATGTGCATAGCGTGTGCCTAGCCAGTGCCTAACCAGTGTCTAGCCAGTGCCTAGCCTGTGCCTAGCCAGTGTCCAGCCTTTGTCTAGCCTGTGTCTAGCCTGTGCCTAGCCTGTGCCTAGCCAGCGTATAGACTGTGCCTAGCCAGTGTCTAGCCTGTGCCCAGCCAGTGTCTAGCCTGTGTCTAGCCTGTGCCTAGCTTGTGCCTAGCCAGTGTCTAGCCAGTGCCTAGCTTGTGCCTAGCCAGTGTCTAGCCTTTGTCTAGCCTGTGCATAGCCAGATTCTAGTCTGTGCCTAGCCCGTGTATAGCCTCTGTCTAGCCTGTGTCAAGCCTGTGTCTAGCCTGTGTATAGCGTCTGTCTAGCCTGTGTCTAGCCTGTGTCTAGCCTGTGCCTTGCCTGAGTCTGGCATGTGCATAGCCTGTGCCTAGCCAGTGTCTAGCCTGTGCCCAGCCAGTGCCCAGCCAGTGTCTAGCCTGTGTCTAGCCTGTGCCTAGCCAGTTTCTAGCCTGTGTCTAGCCTGTGCCTTGCCTGAGACTGGCATGTGCATAGCGTGTGCCTAGCCAGTGTCTAGCCTGAGTCTAGCCTGTGCCTTGCCTGAGACTGGCATGTGCATAGCGTGTGCCTAGCCAGTGTCTAGCCAGTGCCTAGTCTGTGCCTAGCCTTTGCCTAGCCTGTGTCTAGCCTGTGTCTAGCCTGTGTCTAGCCTGTGCCTTGCCTGAGACTGGCATGTGCATAGCGTGTGCCTAGCGAGTGCCTAGCCAGTGTCTAGCCAGTGCCTAGCCTGTGCCTAGCCTGTGCCTATCCAGTGTCCAGCCTTTGTCTAGCCTGTGTCTAGCCTGTGCCTAGCCAGCGTATAGACTGTGCCTAGCCAGTGTCTAGCCTGTGCCCAGCCAGTGTCTAACCTGTGTCTAACCTGTGTCTAGCCTGTGCCCAGCCAGTGTCTAGCCTGTGTCTAGCCTGTGCCTAGCCTGTGCCTAGCCAGTGTCTAGCCAGTGCCTAGCTTGTGCCTAGCCAGTGTCTAGCCTTTGTCTAGCCTGTGCATAGCCAGATTCTAGCCTGTGCCTAGCCCGTGTATAGCCTCTGTCTAGCCTGTGTCAAGCCTGTGTCTAGCCTGTGTCTAGCCTGTGCCCAGCCAGTGTCTAGCCTGTGTCTAGCCTGTGCCTAGCCTGTGCCTAGCCAGTGTCTAGCCAGTGCCTAGCTTGTTCCTAGCCAGTGTCTAGCCTTTGTCTAGCCTGTGCATAGCCAGATTCTAGCCTGTGCCTAGCCCGTGTATAGCCTCTGTCTAGCCTGTGTCAAGCCTGTGTCTAGCCTGTGTCTAGCATGTGTCTAGCCTGTGTCTAGCCTGTGTCTAGCCTGTGTTTAGCCCGTGCCTTGCCTGAGACAGGCATGTGCATAGCGTGTGCCTAGCCAGAGTCTAGCCAGTGCCTAGCCAGAGTCTAGCCAGTGCCTAGCCTGTGCCTAGCCAGTGTCTAGCCTTTGTCTAGCCTGTGTCTAGCCTGTGCCTAGCCAGTTTCTAGCCTGTGTCTAGCCTGTGCCTTGCCTGAGACTGGCATGTGCATAGCGTGTGCCTAGCCAGTGTCTAGCCTGGGTCTCGCCTGTGCCTTGCCTGAGACTGGCATGTGCATAGCGTGTGCCTAGCCAGTGCCTAGCCTGTGCCTAGCCTGTGTCTAGCCAGTGCCTAGCCAGTTTCTAGCCTGTGTCTAGCCTGTGCCTTGCCTGAGACTGGCATGTGCATAGCGTGTACCTAGCCAGTGTCTAGCCAATGCCTAGCCTGTGCCTAGCCTGTGTCTAGCCAGTGCCTAGCCTGTGCCTGGCCAGTGCAGCCTTTGTCTAGCCTGTACCTAGCCTGTGCCTAGCCAGTGTCTAGCCTGTGCCCAGCCAGTGTCTAGCCTGTGTCTAGGCTGTGCCTAGCCAGTTTCTAGCTTGTGTCTAGCCTGTGCTTAGCCAGTGTCTAGTCTGTGCCAATCCAGTGTCTAGCCTGTGCCTAGCCAGTGTCTAGCCTGTGTCTAGCCTGTGCCTTGCCAGTGACAGGCATGTGCATAGCGTGTGCCTAGCCAGTGTCTAGCCAGTGCCTAGCCTGTGCCTAGCCAGTGTCTAGCCTTTGTCTAGCCTGTGCATAGCCTGTGTCTAGCCTGTGCCTAGCCAGTGTATAGCCTCTGTCTAGCCTGTGTCTAATCTGTGTCTAGCCGGTGTCTCGCCTGTGCCTTGCCTGAGACTGGCATGTGCATAGCCTGTGCCTTGCCTGAGACTGGCATGTGCATAGCGTGTGCCTAGCCAGTGTCTAGCCTGTGCCTTGCCAGAGACTGCCATGTGCATAGCGTGTGCCTAGCCAGTGTCTAGCCAGTGCCCAGCCTGTGTCTAGCCTGTGTCTAGCCTGTGCCTTGCCTGTGACTGGCATGTGCATAGCCTGTGCCCTACCAGTGTCTAGCCTGTGTCTAGCCTGTGCCTTGCCTGTGACTGGCATGTGCATAGCCTGTGCCTAGCCAGTGTCTAGCCTGTGTCTAGCCTGTGCCTAGCCAGTGTCTAGCCTGTGTCTAGTCTGTGCCAAGCCTGTGTCTAGCCTGTGTCTTGCCTGTGTTTAGCCTGTGCCTTGCCTGTGACTGGCATGTGCATAGCCTATGCCTAGCCAGTGTCTAGCCTGTGTCTAGCCTGTGCCTTGCCTGAGACAGGCATGTGCATAGCGTGTGCCTAGCCAGTGTCTAGCCAGTGCCTAGCCTGTGCCTAGCCAGTGTCTAGCCTTTGTCTAGCCTGTGCATAGCCTGTGTCTAGCCTGTGCCTAGCCAGTGTATAGCCTCTGTCTAGCCTGTGTCTAATCTGTGTCTAGCCTGTGCCTAGCCTGTGCCTTGCCTGTGACTGGCATGTGCATAGCCTGTGCCTAGCCAGTGTCTAGCCTGTGTCTAGCCTGTGCCTTGCCTGAGACAGGCATGTGCATAGCGTGTGCATAGCCAGTGTCTAGCCAGTGCCTAGCCTGTGCCTAGCCAGTGTCTAGCCTTTGTCTAGCCTGTGCATAGCCTGTGTCTAGCCTGCGCCTAGCCAGTGTATAGCCTCTGTCTAGCCGGTGTCTAGCCTGTGGCTAGCCTGTGCCTAGCCTGTGACTGGCCTGTGCCTAGCCAGTGTCTAGCCTGTGTCTAGCCTGTGCCTTGCCTGTGACTGGCATGTGCATAGCCTGTGCCTAGCCAGTGTCTAGCCTGTGTCTAGCCTGTGCCTTGCCTGAGACAGGCATGTGCCTAGCCTGTGCCTGGCCAGTGCAGCCTTTGTCTAGCCTGTGCCTAGCCTGTGCCTAGCCAGTGTCTAGCCTGTGCCCAGCCAGTGTCTAGCCTGTGTGTAGCCTGTGCCTAGCCAGTTTCTAGCTTGTGTCTAGCCTGTGCTTAGCCTTTGTCTAGTCTGTGCCAATCCAGTGTCTAGCCTGTGCCTAGCGAGTGTCTAGCCAGTGCCTAGCCTGTGCCTAGCCAGTGTCTAGCCTTTGTCTAGCCTGTGCATAGCCTGTGTCTAGCCTGTGCCTAGCCAGTGTAAAGCCTCTGTCTAGCTTGTGTCTAGTCTGTGTCTAGCCGGTGTCTAGGCGGTGTCTAGCCTGTGCCTAGCCTGTGCCTAGCCTGTGACTGGCCTGTGCCTAGCCAGTGTCTAGCCAGTGCCTAGCCTGTGCCTAGCCTGTGCCTAGCCTGTGCCTAGCCTGTGCCTAGCCTGTGTCTAGCCTGTGTCTAGCCTGTGTCTAGCCTGTGTCTAGCCTGTGTCTAGCCTGTGCCTTGCCTGAGACAGGCATGTGCCTAGCCTGTGCCTGGCCAGTGCAGCCTTTGTCTAGCCTGTGCCTAGCCTGTGCCTACCCAGTGTCTAGCCTGTGCCCAGCCAGTGTCTAGCCTGTGTGTAGCCTGTGCATAGCCAGTTTCTAGCTTGTCTCTAGCCTGTGCTTAGCCAGTGCCTAGCCTGTGCCTAGCCAGTGTCTAGCCTTTGTCTAGCCTGTGCATAGCCTGTGTCTAGCCTGCGCCTAGCCAGTGTATAGCCTCTGTCTAGCCGGTGTCTAGCCTGTGGCTAGCCTGTGCCTAGCCTGTGACTGGCCTGTGCCTAGCCAGTGCCTAGCCAGTTTCTAGCCTGTGTCTAGCCTGTGCCTTGCCTGAGACTGGCATGTGCATAGCGTGTGCCTAGCCAGTGTCTAGCCAATGCCTAGCCTGTGCCTAGCCTGTGTCTAGCCAGTGCCTAGCCTGTGCCTGGCCAGTGCAGCCTTTGTCTAGCCTGTGCCTAGCCTGTGCCTAGCCAGTGTCTAGCCTGTGCCCAGCCAGTGTCTAGCCTGTGTCTAGGCTGTGCCTAGCCAGTTTCTAGCTTGTGTCTAGCCTGTGCTTAGCCAGTGTCTAGTCTGTGCCAATCCAGTGTCTAGCCTGTGCCTAGCCAGTGTCTAGCCTGTGTCTAGCCTGTGCCTTGCCAGTGACAGGCATGTGCATAGCGTGTGCCTAGCCAGTGTCTAGCCAGTGCCTAGCCTGTGCCTAGCCAGTGTCTAGCCTTTGTCTAGCCTGTGCATAGCCTGTGTCTAGCCTGTGCCTAGCCAGTGTATAGCCTCTGTCTAGCCTGTGTCTAATCTGTGTCTAGCCTGTGCCTTGCCTGAGACAGGCATGTGCATAGCGTGTGCCTAGCCAGTGTCTAGCCAGTGCCTAGCCTGTGCCTAGCCAGTGTCTAGCCTTTGTCTAGCCTGTGCATAGCCTGTGTCTAGCCTGCGCCTAGCCAGTGTATAGCCTCTGTCTAGCCGGTGTCTAGCCTGTGTCTAGCCTGTGGCTAGTCTGTGCCTAGCCTGTGACTGGCCTGTGCCTAGCCAGTGTCTAGCCTGTGCCTTGCCTGTGACTGGCATGTGCAAAGCCTGTGCCTAGCCAGTGTCTAGCCTGTGCATAGCCTGTGTCTAGCCTGTGTCTAGCCTGTGCCTTGCCTGAGACTGGCATGTGCATAGCCTGTGCCTTGCCTGAGACTGGCATGTGCATAGCGTGTGCCTAGCCAGTGTCTAGCCTGTGCCTTGCCAGAGACTGCCATGTGCATAGCGTGTGCCTAGCCAGTGTCTAGCCAGTGCCCAGCCTGTGTCTAGCCTGTGTCTAGCCTGTGCCTTGCCTGTGACTGGCATGTGCATAGCCTGTGCCTTGCCTGTGACTGGCATGTGCATAGCCTGTGCCTAGCCAGTGTCTAGCCTGTGTCTAGCCTGTGCCTAGCCAGTGTCTAGCCTGTGTCTAGTCTGTGCCAAGCCTGTGTCTAGCCTGTGTCTAGCCTGTGTTTAGCCTGTGCCTTGCCTGTGACTGGCATGTGCATAGCCTGTGCCTAGCCAGTGTCTAGCCTGTGCCCAGCCAGTGTCTAGCCTGTGTGTAGCCTGTGCCTAGCCAGTTTCTAGCTTGTGTCTAGCCTGTGCTTAGCCTTTGTCTAGTCTGTGCCAATCCAGTGTCTAGCCTGTGCCTAGCGAGTGTCTAGCCAGTGCCTAGCCTGTGCCTAGCCAGTGTCTAGCCTTTGTCTAGCCTGTGCATAGCCTGTGTCTAGCCTGTGCCTAGCCAGTGTAAAGCCTCTGTCTAGCTTGTGTCTAGTCTGTGTCTAGCCGGTGTCTAGGCGGTGTCTAGCCTGTGCCTAGCCTGTGCCTAGCCTGTGACTGGGCTGTGCCTAGCCAGTGTCTAGCCAGTGCCTAGCCTGTGCCTAGCCTGTGCCTAGCCTGTGCCTAGCCTGTGTCTAGCCTGTGTCTAGCCAGTGTATAGCCTCTGTCTAGCCTGTGTCTAATCTGTGTCTAGCCGGTGTCTAGCCTGTGCCTAGCCTGTGCCTTGCCTGTGACTGGCATGTGCATAGCCTGTGCCTAGCCAGTGTCTAGCCTGTGTCTAGCCTGTGACTGGGCTGTGCCTAGCCAGTGTCTAGCCAGTGCCTAGCCTGTGCCTAGCCTGTGCCTAGCCTGTGCCTAGCCTGTGCCTAGCCTGTGTCTAGCCTGTGTCTAGCCTGTGTCTAGCCTGTGTCTAGCCTGTGCCTTGCCTGAGACAGGCATGTGCATAGCGTGTGCCGAGCCAGTGTCTAGCCAGTGCCTAGCCTGTGCCTAGCCAGTGTCTAGCCTTTGTCTAGCCTGTGCATAGCCTGTGTCTAGCCTGTGCCTAGCCAGTGTATAGCCTCTGTCTAGCCTGTGTCTAATCTGTGTCTAGCCGGTCTCTAGCCTGTGCCTAGCCTGTGCCTTGCCTGTGACTGGCATGTGCATAGCCTCTGCCTAGCCAGTGTCTAGCCTGTGTCTAGCCTGTGCCTTGCCTGAGACAGGCATGTGCATAGCGTGTGCATAGCCAGTGTCTAGCCAGTGCCTAGCCTGTGCCTAGCCAGTGTCTAGCCTTTGTCTAGCCTGTGCATAGCCTGTGTCTAGCCTGCGCCTAGCCAGTGTATAGCCTCTGTCTAGCCGGTGTCTAGCCTGTGGCTAGCCTGTGCCTAGCCTGTGACTGGCCTGTGCCTAGCCAGTGTCTAGCCTGTGTCTAGCCTGTGCCTTGCCTGTGACTGGCATGTGCATAGCTTGTGCCTAGCCAGTGTCTAGCCAGTGTCTAGCCTGTGCCTTGCCTGAGACAGGCATGTGCCTAGCCTGTGCCTGGCCAGTGCAGCCTTTGTCTAGCCTGTGCCTAGCCTGTGCCTAGCCAGTGTCTAGCCTGTGCCCAGCCAGTTTCTAGCATGTGTCTAGCCTGTGCTTAGCCTTTGTCTAGTCTGTGCCAATCCAGTGTCTAGCCTGTGCCTAGCGAGTGTCTAGCCAGTGCCTAGCCTGTGCCTAGCCAGTGTCTAGCCTTTGTCTAGCCTGTGCATAGCCTGTGTCTAGCCTGTGCCTAGCCAGTGTAAAGCCTCTGTCTAGCTTGTGTCTAGTCTGTGACTGGGCTGTGCCTAGCCTGTGCCTAGCCTGTGCCTAGCCTGTGCCTAGCCTGTGCCTAGCCTGTGTCTAGCCTGTGTCTAGCCTGTGTCTAGCCTGTGTCTAGCCTGTGCCTTGCCTGAGACAGGCATGTGCCTAGCCTGTGCCTGGCCAGTGCAGCCTTTGTCTAGCCTGTGCCTAGCCTGTGCCTACCCAGTGTCTAGCCTGTGCCCAGCCAGTGTCTAGCCTGTGTGTAGCCTGTGCATAGCCAGTTTCTAGCTTGTCTCTAGCCTGTGCTTAGCCAGTGTCTAGTCTGTGCCAATCCAGTGTCTAGCCTGTGCCTAGCCAGTGTCTAGCCAGTGCCTAGCCTGTGCCTAGCCAGTGTCTAGCCTTTGTCTAGCCTTTGTCTAGCCTGTGCATAGCCTGTGTCTAGCCTGTGCCTAGCCAGTGTAAAGCCTCTGTCTAGCCTGTGTCTAGTCTGTGTCTAGCCGGTGTCTAGCCTGTGTCTAGCCTGTGACTGGCCTGTGCCTAGCCAGTGTCTAGCCTGTGTCTAGCCTGTGCTTAGCCAGTGTCTAGTCTGTGCCAATCCAGTGTCTAGCCTGTGCCTAGCCAGTGTCTAGCCAGTGCCTAGCCTGTGCCTAGCCAGTGTCTAGCCTTTGTCTAGCCTGTGCATAGCCTGTGTCTAGCCTGTGCCTAGCCAGTGTAAAGCCTCTGTCTAGCCCGTGTCTAGTCTGTGTCTAGCCGGTGTCTAGGCGGTTTCTAGCCTGTGCATAGCCTGTGTCTAGCCTGTGCCTAGCCAGTGTAAAGCCTCTGTCTAGCCTGTGTCTAGTCTGTGTCTAGCCGGTGTCTAGCCTGTGTCTAGCCTGTGACTGGCCTGTGCCTCGCCAGTGTCTAGCCTGTGTCTAGCCTGTGCTTAGCCAGTGTCTAGTCTGTGCCAATCCAGTGTCTAGCCGGTGTCTAGCCTGTGTCTAGCCTGTGTCTAGCCTGTGACTGGCCTGTGCCTAGCCAGTGTCTAGCCTGTGTCTAGCCTGTGCTTAGCCAGTGTCTAGTCTGTGCCAATCCAGTGTTTAGCCTGTGCCAATCCAGTGTCTAGCCTGTGCCTAGCCAGTGTATAGCCTCTGTCTAGCCGGTGTCTAGCCTGTGTCTAGCCTGTGGCTAGTCTGTGCCTAGCCTGTGACTGGCCTGTGCCTAGCCAGTGTCTAGCCTGTGCCTTGCCTGTGACTGGCATGTGCAAAGCCTGTGCCTAGCCAGTGTCTAGCCTTTGTCTAGCCTGTGCATAGCCTGTGTCTAGCCTGCGCCTAGCCAGTGTATAGCCTCTGTCTAGCCGGTGTCTAGCCTGTGTCTAGCCTGTGTCTAGCCTGTGCCTTGCCTGAGACTGGCATGTGTCTAGCCTGTGCCTTGCCAGAGACTGCCATGTGCATAGCGTGTGCCTAGCCAGTGTCTAGCCAGTGCCCAGCCTGTGTCTAGCCTGTGTCTAGCCTGTGCCTTGCCTGTGACTGGCATGTGCATAGCCTGTGCCTTACCAGTGTCTAGCCTGTGTCTAGCCTGTGCCTTGCCTGTGACTGGCATGTGCATAGCCTGTGCCTAGCCAGTGTCTAGCCTGTGTCTAGCCTGTGCCTATCCAGTGTCTAGCCTGTGTCTAGTCTGTGCCAAGCCTGTGTCTAGCCTGTGTCTAGCCTGTGTTTAGCCTGTGCCTTGCCTGTGACTGGCATGTGCATAGCCTGTGCCTAGCCAGTGTCTAGCCTGTGTCTAGCCTGTGCCTTGCCTGAGACAGGCATGTGCATAGCGTGTGCCGAGCCAGTGTCTAGCCAGTGCCTAGCCTGTGCCTAGCCAGTGTCTAGCCTTTGTCTAGCCTGTGCATAGCCTGTGTCTAGCCTGTGCCTAGCCAGTGTATAGCCTCTGTCTAGCCTGTGTCTAATCTGTGTCTAGCCGGTGTCTAGCCTGTGCCTAGCCTGTGCCTAGCCTGTGCCTTGCCTGTGACTGGCATGTGCATAGCCTGTGCCTAGCCAGTGTCTAGCCTGTGTCTAGCCTGTGCCTTGCCTGAGACAGGCATGTGCATAGCGTGTGCATAGCCAGTGTCTAGCCAGTGCCTAGCCTGTGCCTAGCCAGTGTCTAGCCTTTGTCTAGCCTGTGCATAGCCTGTGTCTAGCCTGCGCCTAGCCAGTGTATAGCCTCTGTCTAGCCGGTGTCTAGCCTGTGGCTAGCCTGTGCCTAGCCTGTGACTGGCCTGTGCCTAGCCAGTGTCTAGCCTGTGTCTAGCCTGTGCCTTGCCTGTGACTGGCATGTGCATAGCCTGTGCCTAGCCAGTGTCTAGCCTGTGTCTAGCCTGTGCCTTGCCTGAGACAGGCATGTGCCTAGCCTGTGCCTGGCCAGTGCAGCCTTTGTCTAGCCTTTGCCTAGCCTGTGCCTAGCCAGTGTCTAGCCTGTGCCCAGCCAGTGTCTCGCCTGTGTGTAGCCTGTGCCTAGCCAGTTTCTAGCTTGTGTCTAGCCTGTGCTTAGCCTTTGTCTAGTCTGTGCCAATCCAGTGTCTAGCCTGTGCCTAGCGAGTGTCTAGCCAGTGCCTAGCCTGTGCCTAGCCAGTGTCTAGCCTTTGTCTAGCCTGTGCATAGCCTGTGTCTAGCCTGTGCCTAGCCAGTGTAAAGCCTCTGTCTAGCCTGTGTCTAGTCTGTGTCTAGCCGGTGTCTAGGCGGTGTCTAGCCTGTGCCTAGCCTGTGCCTAGCCTGTGACTGGCCTGTGCCTAGCCAGTGTCCAGCCAGTGCCTAGCCTGTGCCTAGCCTGTGCCTAGCCTGTGCCTAGCCTGTGTCTAGCCTGTGTCTAGCCTGTGTCTAGCCTGTGTCTAGCCTGTGCCTTGCCTGAGACAGGCATGTGCCTAGCCTGTGCCTGGCCAGTGCAGCCTTTGTCTAGCCTGTGCCTAGCCTGTGCCTACCCAGTGTCTAGCCTGTGCCCAGCCAGTGTCTAGCCTGTGTGTAGCCTGTGCATAGCCAGTTTCTAGCTTGTCTCTAGCCTGTGCTTAGCCAGTGTCTAGTCTGTGCCAATCCAGTGTCTAGCCTGTGCCTAGCCAGTGTCTAGCCAGTGCCTAGCCTGTGCCTAGCCAGTGTCTAGCCTTTGTCTAGCCTTTGTCTAGCCTGTGCATAGCCTGTGTCTAGCCTGTGCCTAGCCAGTGTAAAGCCTCTGTCTAGCCTGTGTCTAGTCTGTGTCTAGCCGGTGTCTAGCCTGTGTCTAGCCTGTGACTGGCCTGTGCCTAGCCAGTGTCTAGCCTGTGTCTAGCCTGTGCTTAGCCAGTGTCTAGTCTGTGCCAATCCAGTGTCTAGCCTGTGCCTAGCCAGTGTCTAGCCAGTGCCTAGCCTGTGCCTAGCCAGTGTCTAGCCTTTGTCTAGCCTGTGCATAGCCTGTGTCTAGCCTGTGCCTAGCCAGTGTAAAGCCTCTGTCTAGCCTGTGTCTAGTCTGTGTCTAGCCGGTGTCTAGGCGGTGTCTAGCCTGTGCCTAGCCTGTGCCTAGCCTGTGACTGGCCTGTGCCTAGACAGTGTCTAGCCAGTGCCTAGCCTGTGCTTAGCCTGTGCCTAGCCTGTGTCTAGCCTGTGTCTAGCCTGTGCCTTGCCTGTGTCTGGCATTTGCATAGCCTGTGCCTAGCTCGTGTCTAGCCTGTGTCTAGCCTGTGCCTTGCCTGAGACTGGCATGTGCATAGCGTGTGCCTAGCCAGTGTCTAGCCAGTGCCTAGCCTGTGCCTAGCCAGTGTCTAGCCTTTGTCTAGCCTGTGTCTAGCCTGTGTCTAGCCTGTGTCTAGCCTGTGCCTTGCCTGTGACTGGCATGTGCATAGCCTGTGTCTAGCCTGTGCCTAGCCTGTGCCTAGCCTGTGCCTAGCCTTGACTGGCATGTGCATAGCCTGTGCCTAGCCAGTGTCTAGCCTATATCTAGCCTGTGCCTAGCCAGTGTCTAGCCTGTGTCTAGTCTTTGCCAAGCCTGTGTCTAGCCTGTGTCTAGCCTGTGTTTAGCCTGTGCCTTGCCTGTGACTGGCATGTGCATAGCCTGTGCCTAGCCAGTGTCTAGCCTGTGTCTAGCCTGTGCCTAGCCTGTGCCTAGCCTGTGACTGGCCTGTGCCTAGCCAGTGTCTAGCCAGTGCCTAGCCTGTGCTTAGCCTGTGCCTAGCCTGTGTCTAGCCTGTGTCTAGCCTGTGTCTAGCCCGTGCTTTGCCTGAGACTGGCATGTGCATAGCCTGTGCCTTGCCTGAGACTGGCATGTGCATAGCGTGTGCCTAGCCAGTGTCTAGCCTGTCCCTTGCCAGAGACTGCCATGTGCATAGCGTGTGCCTAGCCAGTGTCTAGCCAGTGCCTAGCCTGTGTCTAGCTTGTGTCTAGCCTGTGCCTTGCCTGTGACTGGCATGTGCATAGCCTGTGCCTTACCAGTGTCTAGCCTGTGTCTAGCCTGTGCCTTGCCTGTGACTGGCATGTGCATAGCCTGTGCCTAGCCAGTGTCTAGCCTGTATCTAGCCTGTGCCTAGCCAGTGTCTAGCCTGTGTCTAGTCTGTGCCAAGCCTGTGTCTAGCCTGTGTCTAGCCTGTGTTTAGCCTGTGCCTTGCCTGTGACTGGCATGTGCATAGCCTGTGCCTAGCCAGTGTCTAGCCTGTGTCTAGCCTGTGCCTTGCCTGAGACAGGCATAAGCATAGCGTGTGCCTAGCCAGTGTCTAGCCAGTGCCTAGCCTGTGCCTAGCCAGTGTCTAGCCTTTGTGTAGCCTGTGCATAGCCTGTGTCTAGCCTGTGCCTAGCCAGTGTATAGCCTCTGTCTAGCCTGTGTCTAATCTGTGTCTAGCCGGTGTCTAGCCTGTGCCTAGCCTGTGCCTTGCCTGTGACTGGCATGTGCATAGCCTGTGCCTAGCCAGTGTCTAGCCTGTGTCTAGCCTGTGCCTTGCCTGAGACAGGCATGTGCATAGCGTGTGCCTAGCCAGTGTCTAGCCAGTGCCTAGCCTGTGCCTAGCCAGTTTCTAGCTTGTGTCTAGCCTGTGCTTAGCCAGTGTCTAGTCTGTGCCAATCCAGTGTCTAGCCTGTGCCTAGCCAGTGTCTAGCCAGTGCCTAGCCTGTGCCTAGCCAGTGTCTAGCCTTTGTCTAGCCTGTGCATAGCCTGTGTCTAGCCTGTGCCTAGCCAGTGTAAAGCCTCTGTCTAGCCTGTGTCTAGTCTGTGTCTAGCCGGTGTCTAGGCGGTGTCTAGCCTGTGCCTAGCCTGTGCCTAGCCTGTGGCTGGCCTGTGCCTAGCCAGTGTCTAGCCAGTGCCTAGCCAGTGCCTAGCCTGTGCCTAGCCTGTGCCTAGCCTGTGTCTAGCCTGTGTCTAGCCTGTGTCTAGCCTGTGCCTTGCCTGAGACAGGCATGTGCCTAGCCTGTGCCTGGCCAGTGCAGCCTTTGTCTAGCCTGTGCCTAGCCTGTGCCTACCCAGTGTCTAGCCTGTGCCCAGCCAGTGTCTAGCCTGTGTGTAGCCTGTGCATAGCCAGTTTCTAGCTTGTGTCTAGCCTGTGCTTAGCCAGTGTCTAGTCTGTGCCAATCCAGTGTCTAGCCTGTGCCTAGCCAGTGTCTAGCCAGTGCCTAGCCTGTGCCTAGCCAGTGTCTAGCCTTTGTCTAGCCTTTGTCTAGCCTGTGCATAGCCTGTGTCTAGCCTGTGCCTAGCCAGTGTAAAGCCTCTGTCTAGCCTGTGTCTAGTCTGTGTCTAGCCGGTGTCTAGCCTGTGCCTAGCCTGTGACTGGCCTGTGCCTAGCCAGTGTCTAGCCTGTGTCTAGCCTGTGCCTTGCCTGTGACTGGCATGTGCATAGCCTGTGCCTAGCCAGTGTCTAGCCTGTGTCTAGCCTGTGCCTTGCCTGAGACAGGCATGTGCCTAGCCTGTGCCTGGCCAGTGCAGCCTTTGTCTAGCCTGTGCCTATCCTGTGCCTAGCCAGTGTCTAGCCTGTGCCCAGCCAGTGTCTAGCCTGTGTGTAGCCTGTGCCTAGTCAGTTTCTAGCTTGTGTCTAGCCTGTGCTTAGCCAGTGTCTAGTCTGTGCCAATCCAGTGTCTAGCCTGTGCCTAGCCAGTGTCTAGCCAGTGCCTAGCCTGTGCCTAGCCAGTGTCTAGCCAGTGCCTAGCCTGTGCCTAGCCAGTGTCTAGCCAGTGCCTAGCCTGTGCCTAGCCAGTGTCTAGCTTGTGTCTAGCCTGTGCATAGCCTGTGTCTAGCCTGTGCCTAGCCAGTGTAAAGCCTCTGTCTAGCCTGTGTCTAGTCTGTGTCTAGCCGGTGTCTAGGCGGTGTCTAGGCTGTGCCTAGCCTGTGCCTAGCCTGTGACTAGCCTGTGCCTAGCCTGTGCCTAGCCTGTCTAGCCTGTGTCTAGCCTGTGTCTAGCCTGTGTCTAGCCTGTGCCTAGCCTGTGCCTAGCCTGTGCCTAGCCTGTGTCTAGCCTGTGTCTAGCCTGTGCCTTGCCTGTGACTGGCATTTGCATAGCCTGTGCCTAGCTCTGTGTCTAGCCTGTGTCTAGCCTGTGCCTTGCCTGAGACTGGCATGTGCATAGCTGTGTGCCTAGCCAGTGTCTAGCCATGCCAGTGCCTAGCCTGTGCCTAGCCAGTGTCTAGCCTGTGTCTAGCCTGTGTCTAGCCTGTGTCTAGCCTGTGCCTTGCCTGTGACTGGCATGTGCATAGCCTGTGTCTAGCCTGTGCCTAGCCTGTGCCTAGCCTGTGTCTAGCCTGTGTCTAGCCTGTGCCTTGCCTGTGACTGGCATGTGCATAGCCTGTGCCTTACCAGTGTCTAGCCTGTGTCTAGCCTGTGCCTTGCCTGTGACTGGCATGTGCATAGCCTGTGCCTAGCCAGTGTCTAGCCTGTATCTAGCCTGTGCCTAGCCAGTGTCTAGCTTGTGTCTAGTCTGTGCCAAGCCTGTGTCTAGCCTGTGTCTAGCCTGTGTTTAGCCATTGCCTTGCCTGTGACTGGCATGTGCATAGCCTGTGCCTAGCCAGTGTCTAGCCTGTGTCTAGCCTGTGCCTTGCCTGAGACAGGCATGTGCATAGCGTGTGCCTAGCCAGTGTCTAGCCAGTGCCTAGCCTGTGCCTAGCCAGTGTCTAGCCTTTGTGTAGCCTGTGCATAGCCTGTGTCTAGCCTGTGCCTAGCCAGTGTATAGCCTCTGTCTAGCCTGTGTCTAATCTGTGTCTAGCCGGTGTCTAGCCTGTGCCTAGCCAGTGCCTTGCCTGTGACTGGCATGTGCATAGCCTGTGCCTAGCCAGTGTCTAGCCTGTGTCTAGCCTGTGCCTTGCCTGAGACAGGCATGTGCATAGCGTGTGCCTAGCCAGTGTCTAGCCAGTGCCTAGCCTGTGCCTAGCCAGTGTCTAGCCTTTGTCTAGCCTGTGCATAGCCTGTGTCTAGCCTGCGCCTAGCCAGTGTATAGCCTCTGTCTAGCCGGTGTCTAGCCTGTGTCTAGCCTGTGGCTAGCCTGTGCCTAGCCTGTGACTGGCCTGTGCCTAGCCAGTGTCTAGCCTGTGTCTAGCCTGTGCCTTGCCTGTGACTGGCATGTGCATAGCCTGTGCCTAGCCAGTGTCTAGCCTGTGTCTAGCCTGTGCCTTGCCTGAGACAGGCATGTGCCTAGCCTGTGCCTGGCCAGTGCAGCCTTTGTCTAGCCTGTGCCTAGCCTGTGCCTAGCCAGTGTCTAGCCTGTGCCCAGCCAGTGTCTAGCCTGTGTGTAGCCTGTGCCTAGCCAGTTTCTAGCTTGTGTCTAGCCTGTGCTTAGCCAGTGTCTAGTCTGTGCCAATCCAGTGTCTAGCCTGTGCCTAGCCAGTGTCTAGCCAGTGCCTAGCCTGTGCATAGCCAGTGTCTAGCCTTTGTCTAGCCTGTGCATAGCCTGTGTCTAGCCTGTGCCTAGCCAGTGTAAAGCCTCTGTCTAGCCTGTGTCTAGTCTGTGTCTAGCCGTTGTCTAGGCGGTGTCTAGCCTGTGCCTAGCCTGTGCCTAGCCTGTGACTGGCCTGTGCCTAGCCAGTGTCTAGCCAGTGCCTAGCCTGTGCCTAGCCTGTGCCTAGCCTGTGCCTAGCCTATGTCTAGCCTGTGTCTAGCCTGTGCCTTGCCTGTGACTGGCATTTGCATAGCCTGTGCCTAGCCAGTGTCTAGCCTGTGTCTAGCCTGTGCCTAGCCTGTGTCTAGCCTGTGTCTAGCCTGTGCCTTGCCTGTGACTGGCATGTGCATAGCCTGTGCCTAGCCAGTGTCTAGCCTGTGTCTAGCCTGTGCCTCGCCTGAGACTGGCATGTGCATAGCGTGTGCCTAGCCAGTGTCTAGCCAGTGCCTAGCCTGTGCCTAGCCAGTGTCTAGCCTTTGTCTAGCCAGTGTCTACTGTGTCTAGCCTGTGTCTAGCCTGTGCCTTGCCTGTGACTGGCATGTGCATAGCCTGTGTCTCGCCTGTGTCTAGCCTGTGTCTAGCCTGTGCCTTGCCTGTGACTGGCATGTGCATAGCCTGTGCCTAGCCAGTGTCTAGCCTGTGTCTAGCCTGTGCCTTGCCTGAGACTGGCGTGTGCATAGCGTGTGCCTAGCCAGTGTCTAGCCTGTGTCTAGCCTGTGCCTTGCCTGAGACTGGCATGTGCATAGCCTGTGCCTAACCAGTGTCTAGCCTGTGTCTAGCCTGTGCCTAGCCTGTGTCTAGCCTATGTCTAGCCTGTGCCTTGCCTGTGACTGGCATGTGCATAGCCTGTGCCTAGCCAGTGTCTAGCCTGTGTCTAGCCTGTGTCTAGCCTGTGCCTTGCCTGAGACTGGCATGTGCATAGCGTGTGCCTAGCCAGTGTCTAGCCAGTGCCTAGCCTGTGCATAGCCTGTGCCTAGCCAGTGTCTAGCCTGTGTCTAGCCTGTGCCTAGCCTGTGTCTAGCCTGTGTCTAGCCTGTGCCTTGCCTGTGACTGGCATGTGCATAGCCTGTGCCTAGCCAGTGTCTAGCCTGTGTCTAGCCTGTGCCTTGCCTGAGACTGGCATGTGCATAGCGTGTGCCTAGCCAGTGTCTAGCCAGTGCCTAGCCTGTGCCTAGCCAGTGTCTAGCCTTTGTCTAGCCTGTGTCTAGCCTCTGTCTAGGCTGTGCCTTGCCTGTGACTGGCATGTGCATAGTCTGTGTCTAGCCTGTGTCTAGCCTGTGCCTTGCCTGAGACTGGCATGTGCATAGCCTGTGCCTAGCCAGTGTCTAGCCTGTGTCTAGCCTGTGCCTAGCCTGTGTCTAGCCTATGTCTAGCCTGTGCCTTGCCTGTGACAGGCATGTGCATAGCCTGTGCCTAGCCAGTGTCTAGCCTGTGTCTAGCCTGTGTCTAGCCTGTGTCTAGCCTGTGCCTTGCCTGAGACTGGCATGTGCATAGCGTGTGCCTAGCCAGTGTCTAGCCAGTGCCTAGCCTGTGCCTAGCCTGTGCCTAGCCTGTGCCTAGCCTGTGCCTAGCCTGTGCCTAGCCTGTGCCTAGCCAGTGTCTAGCCTGTGTCTAGCCTGTGCCTAGCCTGTGTCTAGCCTGTGCCTTGCCTGTGACTGGCATGTGCATAGCCTGTGCCTAGCCAGTGTCTAGCCTGTGTCTAGCCTGTGTCTAGCCTGTGCCTTGCCTGAGACAGGCATGTGCATAGCGTGTGCCTAGCCAGTGTCTAGCCAGTGCCTAGCCTGTGCCTAGCCAGTGTCTAGCCTTTGTGTAGCCTGTGCATAGCCTGTGTCTAGCCTGTGCCTAGCCAGTGTATAGCCTCTGTCTAGCCTGTGTCTAATCTGTGTCTAGCCGGTGTCTAGCCTGTGCCTAGCCAGTGCCTTGCCTGTGACTGGCATGTGCATAGCCTGTGCCTAGCCAGTGTCTAGCCTGTGTCTAGCCTGTGTCTAGCCTGTGTCTAGCCTGTGTCCAGCCTGTGTCTAGCCTGTGTCTAGCCTGTGTCTAGCCTGTGTCCAGCCTGTGTCTAGCCTGTGTCAAGCCTGTGTCTAGCCTGTATCTAGCCTTTGTCTAGCCTGTGCCTAGCCTGTGTCTAGCCTGTGTCTAGCCTGTTTCTAGCCTGTTTCTAGCCTGTGTCTAGCCTGTGTCTAGCCTGTGTCTAGCTTGTGTCTAGCCTGTGTCTAGCCTGTGTCTAGCCTGTGTCTAGCCTGTGCCTAGCCTGTGTCTAGCCTGTGTCTAGCCTGTGTCTAGCCTGTGTCTAGCCTGTGTCTAGCCTGTGTCTAGCCTGTGTCTAGCCTGTGTCTAGCCTGTGCCTAGCCAGTGTCTAGCCTGTGTCTAGCCTGTGCCTTGCCTGTGACATACATGTGACTGGCATGTGCATAGCCTGTGCCTAGCCAGTGTCTAGCCTGTGTCTAGCCTGTGCCTTGCCAGTGACTGGCATGTGCATAGCCTGTGCCTAGCCAGTGTCTAGCCTGTGCCTAGCCTGTGCCTAGCCTGTGCCTAGCCTGTGCCTAGCCTGTGCCTAGCCTGTGCCTAGCCTAGCCTGTGCCTAGCCTGTGCCTAGCCTGTGCCTAGCCTGTGCCTAGCCTGTGCCTAGCCTGTGCCTAGCCTGTGTCTAGCCTGTGTCTAGCCTGTGCCTTGCCTGAGACTGGCATGTGCATAGCCTGTGCCTAGCCAGTGTTTAGCCTGTGTCTAGCCTGTGCCTTGCCTGAGACTGGCATGTGCATAGCGTGTGCCTAGCCAGTGTCTAGCCTGTGCCTTGCCAGAGACTGGCATGTGCATAGCGTGTGCCTAGCCAGTGTCTAGCCAGTGCTTAGCCTGTGTCTAGCCTGTGTCTAGCCTGTGCCTTGCCTGTGACTGGCATGTGCATAGCCTGTGCCTTACCAGTGTCTAGCCTGTGTCTAGCCTGTGCCTTGCCTGTGACTCGCATGTGCATAGCCTGTGCCTAGCCAGTGTCTAGCCTGTGTCTAGCCTGTGCCTAGCCAGTGTCTAGCCTGTGCCTAGCCAGTGTCTAGCCTGTGTCTAGCCTGTGCCAAGCCTGTGTCTAGCCTGTGTCTAGCCTGTGTTTAGCCTGTGCCTTGCCTGTGACTGGCATGTGCATAGCCTGTGCCTAGCCAGTGTCTAGCCTGTGCCTTGCCTGAGACAGGCATGTGCATAGCGTGTGCCTAGCCAGTGTCTAGCCAGTGCCTAGCCTGTGCCTAGCCAGTGTCTAGCCTGTGCCTAGCCTGTGCCTTGCCTGTGACTGGCATGTGCATAGCCTGTGCCTAGCCAGTGTCTAGCCTGTGTCTAGCCTGTGCCTTGCCTGAGACAGGCATGTGCATAGCGTGTGCCTAGCCAATGTCTAGCCAATGCCTAGCCTGTGCCTAGCCAGTGTCTAGCCTTTGTCTAGCCTGTGCATAGCCTGTGTCTAGCCTGTGCCTAGCCAGTGTAAAGCCTCTGTCTAGCCTGTGTCTAGTCTGTGTCTAGCCGGTGTCTAGCCGGTGTCTAGCCTGTGCCTAGCCTGTGCCTAGCCTGTGTCTGGCCTGTGCCTAGCCAGTGTCTAGCCAGTGCCTAGCCTGTGCCTAGCCTGTGCCTAGCCTGTGCCTAGCCTGTGCCTAGCCTGTGTCTAGCCTGTGTCTAGCCTGTGCCTTGCCTGTGACTGGCATGTGCATAGCCTGTGCCTAGCCAGTGTCTAACCTGTGTCTTGCCTGTGCCTAGCCTGTGTCTAGCCTGTGCCTTGCCTGTGACTGGCATGTGCATAGCCTGTGCCTAGCCAGTGTCTAGCCTGTGTCTAGCCTGTGTCTAGCCTGTGTCTAGCCTGTGCCTTGCCTGAGACTGGCATGTGCATAGCGTGTGCCTAGCCAGTGCCTAGCCTGTGCATAGCCTGTGCCTAGCCAGTGTCTAGCCTGTGTCTAGCCTGTGCCTAGCCTGTGTCTAGCCTACGTCTAGCTTGTGCCTTGCCTGTGACTGGCATGTGCATAGCCTGTGCCTAGCCAGTGTCTAGCCTGTGTCTAGCCTGTGTCTAGCCTGTGCCTTGCCTGAGACTGGCATGTGCATAGCGTGTGCCTAGCCAGTGTCTAGCCAGTGCCTAGCCTGTGCATAGCCTGTGCCTAGCCAGTGTCTAGCCTGTGTCTAGCCTGTGCCTAGCCTGTGTCTAGCCTGTGTCTAGCCTGTTCCTTGCCTGTGACTGGCATGTGCATAGCCTGTGCCTAGCCAGTGTCTAGCCTGTGTCTAGCCTGTGCCTTGCCTGAGACTGGCATGTGCATAGCGTGTGCCTAGCCAGTGTCTAGCCAGTGCCTAGCCTGTGTCTAGCCAGTGTCTAGCCTTTGTCTAGCCTGTGTCTAGCCTCTGTCTAGGCTGTGCCTTGCCTGTGACTGGCATGTGCATAGCCTGTGTCTAGCCTGTGTCTAGCCTGTGTCTAGCCTGTCCCTTGCCTGAGACTGGCATGTGCATAGCCTGTGCCTAGCCAGTGTCTAGCCTGAGTCTAGCCTGTGCCTAGCCTGTGTCTAGCCTATGTCTAGCCGTGTGCCTTGCCTGTGACTGGCATGTGCATAGCCTGTGCGTAGCCAGTGTCTTGCCTGTGTCTAGCCTGTGTCTAGCCTGTGTCTAGCCTGTGTCTAGCCTGTGTCTAGCCTGTGCCTTGCCTGAGACTGGCATGTGCATAGCGTGTGCCTAGCCAGTGTCTAGCCAGTGCCTAGCCTGTGCCTAGCCTGTGCCTAGCCTGTGCCTAGCCTGTGCCTAGCCAGTGTCTAGCCTGTGTCTAGCCTGTGCCTAGCCTGTGTCTAGCCTGTGCCTTGCCTGTGACTGGCATGTGCATAGCCTGTGCCTAGCCAGTGTCTAGCCTGTGTCTATCCTGTGCCTTGCCTGAGACTGGCATGTGCATAGCGTGTGCCTAGCCAGTGTCTAGCCAGTGCCTAGCCTGTGCCTAGCCTGTGCCTAGCCTGTGCCTAGCCTGTGCCTAGCCAGTGTCTAGCCTGTGTCTAGCCTGTGCCTAGCCTGTGTCTAGCCTGTGCCTTGCCTGTGACTGGCATGTGCCTAGCCTGTGCCTAGCCAGTGTCTAGCCTGTGCATAGCCTGTGTCTAGCCTGTGCCTAGCCAGTGTATAGCCTCTGTCTAGCCTGTGTCTAGTCAGTGTCTAGCCGGTGTCTAGCCGGTGTCTAGCCTGTGCCTAGCCTGTGATTGGCCTATGCCTAGCCTGTGTCTAGCCTGTGTCTAGCCTGTGTCTAGCCTGTGTCCAGCCTGTGTCTAGCCTGTGTCTAGCCTGTGTCTAGCCTGTGTCCAGCCTGTGTCTAGCCTGTGTCAAGCCTGTGTCTAGCCTGTGTCTAGCCTGTGTCTAGCCTGTGCCTTGCCTGTGACTGGCATGTGCATAGCCTGTGTCAAGCCTGTGCCTAGCCTGTGCCTAGCCTGTGCCTAGCCTGTGCCTAGCCTGTGTCTAGCCTGTGTCTAGCCTGTGTCTAGCCTGTGCTTTGCCTGAGACTGGCATGTGCATAGCCTGTGCCTTGCCTGAGACTGGCATGTGCATAGCGTGTGCCTAGCCAGTGTCTAGCCTGTGCCTTGCCAGAGACTGGCATGTGCATAGCGTGTGCCTAGCCAGTGTCTAGCCAGTGCCTAGCCTGTGTCTAGCCTGTGTCTAGCCTGTGCCTTGCCTGTGACTGGCATGTGCATAGCCTGTGCCTTACCAGTGTCTAGCCTGTGTCTAGCCTGTGCCTTGCCTGTGACTGGCATGTGCATAGCCTGTGCCTAGCCAGTGTCTAGCCTGTATCTAGCCTGTGCCTAGCCAGTGTCTAGCCTGTGTCTAGTCTGTGCCAAGCCTGTGTCTAGCCTGTGTCTAGCCTGTGTTTAGCCTGTGCTTTGCCTGTGACTGGCATGTGCATAGCCTGTGCCTAGCCAGTGTCTAGCCTGTGTCTAGCCTGTGCCTTGCCTGAGACAGGCATGTGCATAGCGTGTGCCTAGCCAGTGTCTAGCCAGTGCCTAGCCTGTGCCTAGCCAGTGTCTAGCCTTTGTGTAGCCTGTGCATAGCCTGTGTCTAGCCTGTGCCTAGCCAGTGTATAGCCTCTGTCTAGCCTGTGTCTAATCTGTGTCTAGCCGGTGTCTAGCCTGTGCCTAGCCTGTGCCATGCCTGTGACTGGCATGTGCATAGCCTGTGCCTAGCCAGTGTCTAGCCTGTGTCTAGCCTGTGCCTTGCCTGAGACAGGCATGTGCATAGCGTGTGCCTAGCCAGTGTCTAGCCAGTGCCTAGCCTGTGCCTAGCCAGTGTCTAGCCTTTGTCTAGCCTGTGCATAGCCTGTGTCTAGCCTGCGCCTATCCAGTGTATAGCCTCTGTCTAGCCGGTGTCTAGCCTGTGTCTAGCCTGTGGCTAGCCTGTGCCTAGCCTGTGACTGGCCTGTGCCTAGCCAGTGTCTGGCCTGTGTCTAGCCTGTGCCTTGCCTGTGACTGGCATGTGCATAGCCTGTGCCTAGCCAGTGTCTAGCCTGTGTCTAGCCTGTGCCTTGCCTGAGACAGGCATGTGCCTAGCCTGTGCCTGGCCAGTGCAGCCTTTGTCTAGCCTGTGCCTAGCCTGTGCCTAGCCAGTGTCTAGCCTGTGCCCAGCCAGTGTCTAGCCTGTGTGTAGCCTGTGCCTAGCCAGTTTCTAGCTTGTGTCTAGCCTGTGCTTAGCCAGTGTCTAGTCTGTGCCAATCCAGTGTCTAGCCTGTGCCTAGCCAGTGTCTAGCCAGTGCCTAGCCTGTGCCTAGCCAGTGTCTAGCCTTTGTCTAGCCTGTACATAGCCTGTGTCTAGCCTGTGCCTAGCCAGTGTAAAGCCTCTGTCTAGCCTGTGTCTAGTCTGTGTCTAGCCGTTGTCTAGGCGGTGTCTAGCCTGTGCCTAGCCTGTGCCTAGCCTGTGACTGGCCTGTGCCTAGCCAGTGTCTAGCCAGTGCCTAGTCTGTGCCTAGCCTGTGCCTAGCCTGTGTCTAGCCTGTGTCTAGCCTGTGTCTAGCCTGTGCCTTGCCTGTGACTGGCATTTGCATAGCCTGTGCCTAGCCAGTGTCTAGCCTGTGTCTAGCCTGTGCCTAGCCTGTGTCTAGCCTGTGTCTAGCCTGTGCCTTGCCTGTGACTGGCATGTGCATAGCCTGTGCCTAGCCAGTGTCTAGCCTGTGTCTAGCCTGTGCCTCGCCTGAGAATGGCATGTGCATAGCGTGTGCCTAGCCAGTGTCTAGCCTGTGTCTAGCCTGCGCCTAGCCAGTGTATAGCCTCTGTCTAGCCGGTGTCTAGCCTGTGTCTAGCCTGTGCCTAGCCTGTGACTGGCCTGTGGCTAGCCAGTGTCTAGCCTGTGTCTAGCCTGTGCCTTGCCTGTGACTGGCATGTGCATAGCCTGTGCCTAGCCAGTGTCTAGCCTGTGTCTAGCCTGTGCCTTGCCTGAGACAGGCATGTGCCTAGCCTGTGCCTGGCCAGTGCAGCCTTTGTCTAGCCTGTGCCTAGCCTGTGCCTAGCCAGTGTCTAGCCTGTGCCCAGCCAGTGTCTAGCCTGTGTGTAGCCTGTGCCTAGCCAGTTTCTAGCTTGTGTCTAGCCTGTGCTTAGCCAGTGTCTAGTCTGTGCCAATCCAGTGTCTAGCCTGTGCCTAGCCAGTGTCTAGCCAGTGCCTAGCCTGTGCCTAGCCAGTGTCTAGCCTTTGTCTAGCCTGTGCATAGCCTGTGTCTAGCCTGTGCCTAGCCAGTGTAAAGCCTCTGTCTAGCCTGTGTCTAGTCTGTGTCTAGCCGGTGTCTAGCCTGTGCCTAGCCTGTGCCTAGCCTGTGCCTAGCCTGTGTCTAGCCTGTGTCTAGCCTGTGCCTTGCCTGAGACAGGCATGTGCCTAGCCTGTGCCTGGCCAGTGCAGCCTTTGTCTAGCCTGTGCCTAGCCTGTGCCTACCCAGTGTCTAGCCTGTGCCCAGCCAGTGTCTAGCCTGTGTGTAGCCTGTGCATAGCCAGTTTCTAGCTTGTGTCTAGCCTGTGCTTAGCCAGTGTCTAGTCTGTGCCAATCCAGTGTCTAGCCTGTGCCTAGCCAGTGTCTAGCCAGTGCCTAGCCTGTGCCTAGCCTGTGCCTAGCCAGTGTCTAGCCTTTGTCTAGCCTGTGCATAGCCTGTGTCTAGCCTGTGCCTAGCCAGTGTAAAGCCTCTGTCTAGCCTGTGTCTAGTCTGTGTCTAGCCGGTGTCTAGGCGGTGTCTAGCCTGTGCCTAGCCTGTGCCTAGCCTGTGGCTGGCCTGTGCCTAGCCAGTGTCTAGCCAGTGCCTAGCCTGTGCCTAGCCTGTGCCTAGCCTGTGCCTAGCCTGTGTCTAGCCTGTGTCTAGCCTGTGCCTTGCCTGAGACAGGCATGTGCCTAGCCTGTGCCTGGCCAGTGCAGCCTTTGTCTAGCCTGTGCCTAGCCTGTGCCTAGCCAGTGTCTAGCCTGTGCCCAGCCAGTGTCTAGCCTGTGTGTAGCCTGTGCCTAGCCAGTTTCTAGCTTGTGTCTAGCCTGTGCTTAGCCAGTGTCTAGTCTGTGCCAATCCAGTGTCTAGCCTGTGCCTAGCCAGTGTCTAGCCAGTGCCTAGCCTGTGCCTAGCCAGTGTCTAGCCTTTGTCTAGCCTTTGTCTAGCCTGTGCATAGCCTGTGTCTAGCCTGTGCCTAGCCAGTGTAAAGCCTCTGTCTAGCCTGTGTCTAGTCTGTGTCTAGCCGGTGTCTAGCCTGTGCCTAGCCTGTGATCTAGCCTGTGCCTAGCCAGTGTCTAGCCTGTGTCTAGCCTGTGCCTTGCCAGTGACTGGCATGTGCATAGCCTGAGCCTAGCCAGTGTCTAGCCTGTGTCTAGCCTGTGCCTTGCCTGAGAAGGCATGTGTCTAGCCTGTGCCTAGCCAGTGCAGCCTGTGCTGGCCTGTGCCTGTGTCTAGCCTGTGCCTAGCCTGTGCCTAGCCTGTGCCTAGCCTGTGCCTAGCCTGTGTCTAGCCTGTGTCTAGCCTGTGTCTAGCCTGTGCCTTGCCTGAGACAGGCATGTGCCTAGCCTGTGCCTGGCCAGTGCAGCCTTTGTCTAGCCTGTGCCTAGCCTGTGCCTTGCCCAGTGTCTAGCCTGTGCCCAGCCAGTGTCTAGCCTGTGTGTAGCTTGTGCATAGCCTGTTAGCCTGTGTTTAGCCAGTGTCTAGTCTGTGCCAATCCAGTGTCTAGCCTGTGCCTAGCCAGTGTCTAGCCAGTGCCTAGCCTGTGCCTAGCCAGTGTCTAGCCTTTGTCTAGCCTTTGTCTAGCCTGTGCATAGCCTGTGTCTAGCCTGTGCCTAGCCAGTGTAAAGCCTCTGTCTAGCCTGTGTCTAGTCTGTGTCTAGCCGGTGTCTAGCCTGTGCCTAGCCTGTGACTGGCCTGTGCCTAGCCAGTGTCTAGCCTGTGTCTAGCCTGTGCCTTGCCTGTGACTGGCATGTGCATAGCCTGTGCCTAGCCAGTGTCTAGCCTGTGTCTAGCCTGTGCCTTGCCTGAGACAGGCATGTGCCTAGCCTGTGCCTGGCCAGTGCAGCCTTTGTCTAGCCTGTGCCTAGCCTGTGCCTAGCCAGTGTCTAGCCTGTGCCCAGCCAGTGTCTAGCCTGTGTGTAGCCTGTGCCTAGCCAGTTTCTAGCTTGTGTCTAGCCTGTGCTTAGCCAGTGTCTAGTCTGTGCCAATCCAGTGTCTAGCCTGTGCCTAGCCAGTGTCTAGCCTGTGTCTAGCCTGTGCCTTGCCTGAGACTGGCATGTGCATAGCGTGTGCCTAGCCAGTGTCTAGCCAGTGCCTAGCCTGTGCCTAGCCAGTGTCTAGCCTTTGTCTAGCCTGTGTCTAGCCTGTGTCTAGCCTGTGCCTTGCCTGTGACTGGCATGTGCATAGCCTGTGTCTAGCCTGTGCCTAGCCTGTGTCTAGCCTGTGTCTAGCCTGTGTCTAGCCTGTGCCTTGCCTGAGACTGGCATGTGCATAGCCTGTGCCTTGCCTGAGACTGGCATGTGCATAGCGTGTGCCTAGCCAGTGTCTAGCCTGTGCCTTGCCAGAGACTGCCATGTGCATAGCGTGTGCCTAGCCAGTGTCTAGCCAGTGCCTAGCCTGTGTCTAGCCTGTGTCTAGCCTGTGCCTTGCCTGTGACTGGCATGTGCATAGCCTGTGCCTTACCAGTGTCTAGCCTGTGTCTAGCCTGTGCCTTGCCTGTGACTGGCATGTGCATAGCCTGTGCCTAGCCAGTGTCTAGCCTGTATCTAGCCTGTGCCTAGCCAGTGTCTAGCCTGTGTCTAGTCTGTGCCAAGCCTGTGTCTAGCCTGTGTCTAGCCTGTGTTTAGCCTGTGCCTTGCCTGTGACTGGCATGTGCATAGCCTGTGCCTAGCCAGTGTCTAGCCAGTGCCTAGCCTGTGCCTAGCCAGTGTCTAGCCTTTGTGTAGCCTGTGCATAGCCTGTGTCTAGCCTGTGCCTAGCCAGTGTATAGCCTCTGTCTAGCCTGTGTCTAATCTGTGTCTAGCCGGTGTCTAGCCTGTGCCTAGCCTGTGCCTTGCCTGTGACTGGCATGTGCATAGCCTGTGCCTAGCCAGTGTCTAGCCTGTGTCTAGCCTGTGCCTTGCCTGAGACAGGCATGTGCATAGCGTGTGCCTAGCCAGTGTCTAGCCAGTGCCTAGCCTGTGCCTAGCCAGTGTCTAGCCTTTGTCTAGCCTGTGCATAGCCTGTGTCTAGCCTGTGCCTAGCCGGTGTATAGCCTCTGTCTAGCCGGTGTCTAGCCTGTGTCTAGCCTGTGCCTAGCCTGTGCCTAGCCTGTGACTGGCCTGTGCCTAGCCAGTGTCTAGCCTGTGTCTAGCCTGTGCCTTGCCTGTGACTGGCATGTGCATAGCCTGTGCCTAGCCAGTGTCTAGCCTGTGTCTAGCCTGTGCCTTGCCTGAGACAGGCATGTGCCTAGCCTGTGCCTGGCCAGTGCAGCCTTTGTCTAGCCTGTGCCTAGCCTGTGCCTAGCCAGTGTCTAGCCTGTGCCCAGCCAGTGTCTAGCCTGTGTGTAGCCTGTGCCTAGCCAGTTTCTAGCTTGTGTCTAGCCTGTGCTTAGCCAGTGTCTAGTCTGTGCCAATCCAGTGTCTAGCCTGTGCCTAGCCAGTGTCTAGCCAGTGCCTAGCCTGTGCCTAGCCAGTGTCTAGCCTTTGTCTAGCCTGTGCATAGCCTGTGTCTAGCCTGTGCCTAGCCAGTGTAAAGCCTCTGTCTAGCCTGTGTCTAGTCTGTGTCTAGCCGTTGTCTAGGCGGTGTCTAGCCTGTGCCTAGCCTGTGACTGGCCTGTGCCTAGCCAGTGTCTAGCCAGTGCCTAGCCTGTGCCTAGCCTGTGCCTAGCCTGTGTCTAGCCTGTGTCTAGCCTGTGCCTTGCCTGTGACTGGCATTTGCATAGCCTGTGCCTAGCCAGTGTCTAGCCTGTGTCTAGCCTGTGCCTAGCCTGTGTCTAGCCTGTGTCTAGCCTGTGCCTTGCCTGTGACTGGCATGTGCATAGCCTGTGCCTAGCCAGTGTCTAGCCTGTGTCTAGCCTGTGCCTCGCCTGAGACTGGCATGTGCATAGCGTGTGCCTAGCCTGTGTCTAGCCTGTGCCTAGCCAGTGTATAGCCTCTGTCTAGCCGGTGTCTAGCCTGTGTCTAGCCTGTGGCTAGCCTGTGCCTAGCCTGTGACTGGCCTGTGCCTAGCCAGTGTCTAGCCTGTGTCTAGCCTGTGCCTTGCCTGTGACTGGCATGTGCATAGCCTGTGCCTAGCCAGTGTCTAGCCTGTGTCTAGCCAGTGTCTAGCCATGTGCCTAGCCTGTGCCTAGCCAGTTTCTAGCTTGTGTCTAGCCTGTGCTTAGCCAGTGTCTAGCCTGTGTCTAGCCTGTGCCTAGCCAGTGTCTAGCCTGTGTCTAGTCTGTGCCAAGCCTGTGTCTAGCCTGTGTCTAGCCTGTGTTTAGCCTGTGCCTAGCCTGTGCCTAGCCTGTGACTGGCATGTGCATAGCCTGTGCCTAGCCAGTGTCTAGCCTGTGTCTAGCCTGTGCCTCGCCTGAGACTGGCATTTGCATAGCCTGTGCCTAGCCAGTGTCTAGCCTGTGTCTAGCCTGTGCCTAGCCTGTGTCTAGCCTGTGTCTAGCCTGTGCCTTGCCTGTGACTGGCATGTGCATAGCCTGTGCCTAGCCAGTGTCTAGCCTGTGTCTAGCCTGTGCCTCGCCTGAGACTGGCATGTGCATAGCGTGTGCCTAGCCAGTGTCTAGCCTGTGTCTAGCCTGTGCCTAGCCAGTGTATAGCCTCTGTCTAGCCGGTGTCTAGCCTGTGTCTAGCCTGTGGCTAGCCTGTGCCTAGCCTGTGCCTAGCCAGTGTCTAGCCTGTGTCTAGCCTGTGCCTTGCCTTTGTCTAGCCTGTGCCTAGCCTGTGCCTAGCCAGTGTCTAGCCTGTGCCCAGCCAGTGTCTAGCCTGTGCCCAGCCAGTGTCTAGCCAGTGCCTAGCCTGTGCCTAGCCAGTTTCTAGCTTGTGTCTAGCCTGTGGTTAGCCAGTGTCTAGCCTGTGTCTAGCCTGTGCCTAGCCAGTGTCTAGCCTGTGTCTAGTCTGTGCCAAGCCTGTGTCTAGCCTGTGTCTAGCCTGTGTTTAGCCTGTGCCTTGCCTGTGACTGGCATGTGCATAGCCTGTGCCTAGCCAGTGTCTAGCCTGTGTCTAGCCTGTGCCTTGCCTGAGACAGGCATGTGCATAGCGTGTGCCTAGCCAGTGTCTAGCCAGTGCCTAGCCTGTGCCTAGCCAGTGTCTAGCCTTTGTCTAGCCTGTGCATAGCCTGTGGCTAGCCTGTGCCTAGCCAGAGTATAGCCTCTGTCTAGCCGGTGTCTAATCTGTGTCTAGCCGGTGTCTAGCCAGTGCCTAGCCTGTGCCTTGCCTGTGACTGGCATGTGCATAGCCTGTGCGTAGCCAGTGTCTAGCCTGTGTCTGGCCTGTGCCTTGCCTGAGACAGGCATGTGCATAGCGTGTGCCTAGCCAGTGTCTAGCCAGTGCCTAGCCTGTGCCTAGCCAGTGTCTAGCCTTTGTCTAGCCTGTGCATAGCCTGTGTCTAGCCTGCGCCTAGCCAGTGTATAGCCTGTGTCTAGCCTGTGTCTAGCCTGTGGCTAGCCTGTGGCTAGCCTGTGCCTAGCCTGTGCCTAGCCTGTGCCTAGCCTGTGTCTAGCCTGTGTCTAGCCTGTGTCTAGCCTGTGCCTTGCCTGAGACAGGCATGTGCCTAGCCTGTGCCTGGCCAGTGCAGCCTTTGTCTAGCCTGTGCCTAGCCTGTGCCTACCCAGTGTCTAGCCTTTATCTAGCCTGTGTCTAGCCTGTGTCTAGCCTGTGCCTTGCCTGTGACAGGCATGTGCATAGCCTGTGTCTAGCCTGTGCCTAGCCTGTGCCTAGCCTGTGCCTAGCCTGTGTCTAGCCTGTGTCTAGCCTGTGTCTAGCCTGTGCTTTGCCTGAGACTGGCATGTGCATAGCCTGTGCCTTGCCTGAGACTGGCATGTGCATAGCGTGTGCCTAGCCAGTGTCTAGCCTGTGCCTTGCCAGAGACTGCCATGTGCCTAGCGTGTGCCTAGCCAGTGTCTAGCCACTGCCTAGCCTGTGTCTAGCCTGTGTCTAGCCTGTGCCTTGCCTGTGATTGGCATGTGCATAGCCTGTGCCTTGCCTGTGACTGGCATGTGCATAGCCTGTGCCTAGCCAGTGTCTAGCCTGTGTCTAGCCTGTGCCTAGCCAGTGTCTAGCCTGTGTCTAGCCTGTGCCAAGCCTGTGTCTAGCCTGTGTCTAGCCTGTGTTTAGCCTGTGCCTTGCCTGTGACTGGCATGTGCATAGCCTGTGCCTAGCCAGTGTCTAGCCAGTGCCTAGCCTGTGCCTAGCCAGTGTCTAGCCTTTGTGTAGCCTGTGCATAGCCTGTGTCTAGCCTGTGCCTAGCCAGTGTATAGCCTCTGTCTAGCCTGTGTCTAATCTGTGTCTAGCCGGTGTCTAGCCTGTGCCTAGCCTGTGCCTTGCCTGTGACTGGCATGTGCATAGCCTGTGCCTAGCCAGTGTCTAGCCTGTGTCTAGCCTGTGCCTTGCCTGAGACAGGCATGTGCATAGCGTGTGCCTAGCCAGTGTCTAGCCTGTGCTAGCCTTGCCTTGATAGCCTGTGTCTAGCCTGCGCCTAGCCAGTGTATAGCCTCTGTCTAGCCGGTGTCTAGCCTGTGTCTAGCCTGTGGCTAGCCTGTGCCTAGCCTGTGACTGGCCTGTGCCTAGCCAGTGTCTAGCCTGTGTCTAGCCTGTGCCTTGCCTGTGACTGGCATGTGCATAGCCTGTGCCTAGCCAGTGTCTAGCCTGTGTCTAGCCTGTGCCTTGCCTGAGACAGGCATGTGCCTAGCCTGTGCCTGGCCAGTGCAGCCTTTGTCTAGCCTGTGCCTAGCCTGTGCCTAGCCAGTGTCTAGCCTGTGCCCAGCCAGTGTCTAGCCTGTGTGTAGCCTGTGCCTAGCCAGTTTCTAGCTTGTGTCTAGCCTGTGCTTAGCCAGTGTCTAGTCTGTGCCAATCCAGTGTCTAGCCTGTGCCTAGCCAGTGTCTAGCCAGTGCCTAGCCTGTGCCTAGCCAGTGTCTAGCCTTTGTCTAGCCTGTGCATAGCCTGTGTCTAGCCTGTGCCTAGCCAGTGTAAAGCCTCTGTCTAGCCTGTGTCTAGTCTGTGTCTAGTCATTTGTGTCTAGCCTGTGCCTAGCCTGACTGCCTGTGCCTAGCCAGTGCCTAGCCTGTGCCTAGCCTGTGCCTAGCCTGTGTCTAGCCTGTGTCTAGCCTGTGCCTTGCCTGTGACTGGCATTTGCATAGCCTGTGCCTAGCCAGTGTCTAGCCTGTGTCTAGCCTGTGCCTAGCCTGTGTCTAGCCTGTGTCTAGCCTGTGCCTTGCCTGTGACTGGCATGTGCATAGCCTGTGCCTAGCCAGTGTCTAGCCTGTGTCTAGCCTGTGCCTCGCCTGAGACTGGCATGTGCATAGCGTGTGCCTAGCCAGTGTCTAGCCTGTGTCTAGCCAGTGTTTAGCCTGTGTCTAGCCTGTGTCTAGCCTGTGTCTAGCCTGTGGCTAGCCTGTGCCTAGCCTGTGGCTGGCCTGTGCCTAGCCAGTGTCTAGCCTGTGTCTAGCCTGTGCCTTGCCTGTGACTGGCATGTGCATAGCCTGTGCCTAGCCAGTGTCTAGCCTGTGTCTAGCCTGTGCCTTGCCTGAGACAGGCATGTGCCTAGCCTGTGCCTGGCCAGTGTCTAGCCTGTGCCTAGCCTGTGCCTAGCCAGTGTCTAGCCTGTGTCTAGCCTGTGCCTAGCCTGTGACAGGCATGTGCATAGCCTGTGCCTAGCCAGTGTCTAGCCTGTGTCTAGCCTGTGCCTAGCCAGTGTCTAGCCTGTGCCTAGCCTGTGCATAGCCAGTGTCTAGCCTGTGCCTAGCCTGTGTCTAGCCTGTGCCTAGCCTGTGCCTAGCCAGTGTCTAGCCTGTGGCTAGCCTGTGCCTAGCCTGTGACTGGCCTGTGCCTAGCCAGTGTCTAGCCTGTGCCTAGCCTGTGCCTTGCCTGTGACTGGCATGTGCATAGCCTGTGCCTAGCCAGTGTCTAGCCTGTGTCTAGCCTGTGCCTTGCCTGAGACAGGCATGTGCCTAGCCTGTGCCTGGCCAGTGCAGCCTTTGTCTAGCCTGTGCCTAGCCTGTGCCTAGCCAGTGTCTAGCCTGTGCCCAGCCAGTGTCTAGCCTGTGTGTAGCCTGTGCCTAGCCAGTTTCTAGCTTGTGTCTAGCCTGTGCTTAGCCAGTGTCTAGTCTGTGCCAATCCAGTGTCTAGCCTGTGCCTAGCCAGTGTCTAGCCAGTGCCTAGCCTGTGCCTAGCCAGTGTCTAGCCTGTGTCTAGCCTGTGCATAGCCTGTGTCTAGCCTGTGCCTAGCCAGTGTATAGCCTGTGTCTAGCCTGTGTCTAGCCTGTGTCTAGCCCGTGTCTAGCCTGTGCCTAGCCTGTGCCTAGCCTGTGTCTAGCCTGTGCCTAGCCTGTGTATAGCCTGTGTCTAGCCTGTGCCTAGCCTGTGACTGGCATGTGCTAGCCTGTGCCTAGCCAGTGTCTAGCCTGTGTCTAGCCTGTGCCTAGCCTGTGTCTAGCCTGTGTCTAGCCTGTGCCTTGCCTGTGACTGGCATGTGCATAGCCTGTGCCTAGCCAGTGTCTAGCCTGTGTCTAGCCTGTGCCTTGCCTGAGACTGGCATGTGCATAGCGTGTGCCTAGCCTAGCCTGTGTCTAGCCAGTGTACCTGTGCCTAGCCTGTGTCTAGCCTGTGTCTAGCCTTACTTCTAGCCTGTGTCTAGCCTGTGTCTAGCCTGTGTCTAGCCTGTGCCTTGCCTGTGACTGGCATGTGCATAGCCTGTGCCTAGCCAGTGTCTAGCCTGTGTCTAGCCTGTGCCTTGCCTGAGACAGGCATGTGCCTAGCCTGTGCCTGGCCAGTGCAGCCTTTGTCTAGCCTGTGCCTAGCCTGTGCCTAGCCAGTGTCTAGCCTGTGCCCAGCCAGTGTCTAGCCTGTGTGTAGCCTGTGCCTAGCCAGTTTCTAGCTTGTGTCTAGCCTGTGCTTAGCCAGTGTCTAGTCTGTGCCAATCCAGTGTCTAGCCTGTGCCTAGCCAGTGTCTAGCCAGTGCCTAGCCTGTGCCTAGCCAGTGTCTAGCCTTTGTCTAGCCTGTGCCTAGCCTGTGTCTAGCCTGTGCCTAGCCAGTGTAAAGCCTCTGTCTAGCCTGTGTCTAGTCTGTGTCTAGCCGGTGTCTAGGCGGTGTCTAGCCAGTGCCTAGCCTGTGCCTAGCCTGTGCCTAGCCTGTGTCTAGCCTGTGTCTCAAGACTGGCCTGTGCCTAGCCTGTGCCTAGCCAGTGTCTAGCCTGTGTCTAGCCTGTGCCTAGCCTGTGCCTTCCAGCTGGCCTGTGTCTAGCCTGTGCCTAGCCTGTGTCTAGCCTGTGCCTAGCCTGTGCCTAGCTCTAGCTGTGCTAGCCTGTGCCTAGCCAGTGTCTAGCCTGTGTGTCTGTGCCTAGCCTGTGCCTAGCCTGTGTCTAGCCTGTGCCTAGCCTGTGCCTAGCCAGTGCCTAGCCTGTGTCTAGCCTGTGCCTAGCCTGTGTCTAGCCTGTCTGTCTAGCCTGTGCCTGGCCTGTGCCTAGCCTGTGCCTAGCCAGTGTCTAGCCTGTGTCTAGCCTGTGTCTAGCCTGTGCATAGCCTGTGCCTAGCCAGTGTCTAGCCTGTGCCTAGCCAGTGTCTAGCCAGTCTAGCCTGTGCCTTGCCTGAGACAGGCATGTGCCTAGCCTGTGCCTAGCCAGTGTCTAGCCTGTGTCTAGCCTGTGTCTAGCCTGTGTCTAGCCTGTGCCTAGCCAGTGTCTAGCCTGTGTGCCTAGCCTGTGCCTAGCCAGTGTCTAGCCTGTGCCTAGCCTGTGTCTGTGCCTAGCCAGTGTCTAGCCTGTGCCTGTGACTGGCATGTGTCTAGCCTGTGCCTAGCCAGTGTCTAGCTTGTGCCTAGCCTGTGCCTAGCCTGTGACTGCCTGTGCCAGTGTCTAGCCTGTGCCTAGCCAGTGTCTGGCTGTGCCTAGCCTGTGCCTAGCCAGTGTCTAGCCTTTGTCTGCCTTGCCTGTGTCTAGCTGTGCCTAGCCTGTGCCTAGCTAGCCTTGTGTCTAGCCTGTCTAGCCTGTGCCTAGCCATGCTGTGCCTAGCCTGTGCCTTAGCCTGTGTCTAGCCTGTGCCTAGCCTGTGTCTAGCCTGTGTCTAGCCTGTGTCTAGCCTGTGTCTAGCCTGTGCCTTGCCTGAGACTGGCATGTGCATAGTGTGTGCCTAGCGCCTGTGTCTAGCTGCCTGTGCCTAGCCAGTGTCTAGCCTGTGTCTAGCCTTTGTCTAGCCTGTGCATAGCCTGTGTCTAGCCTGTGCCTAGCCAGTGTAAAGCCTCTGTCTAGCCTGTGTCTAGCCTGTGTCTAGCCAGTGTCTAGCCTGTGTCTAGCCTGTGCTGGCCTGTGCCTAGCCTGTGTCTAGCCTGTGTCTAGCCTGTGCCTTGCCTGTGACTGGCCTGTGCCTAGCCTGTGCCTAGCCAGTGTCTAGCCTGTGTCTAGCCTGTGCCTTGCCTGGACAGGCATGTGCCTAGCCTGTGCCTAGCCAGTGCAGCCTGTGCCTAGCCTGTTTGCCTGTGTCCTAGCCTGTGCCTAGCCAGTGTCTAGCCTGTGCCTAGCCAGTGTCTAGCCTGTGTCTAGCCTGTGCCTAGCCAGTGTCTAGCCTGTGTCTAGCCTGTGCTTAGCCAGTGTCTAGTCTGTGCCAATCCAGTGTCTAGCCTGTGCCTAGCCAGTGTAGCCGTGCCTAGCCTGTGCCTAGCCAGTGTCTAGCCAGTGCCTAGCCTGTGCCTAGCCAGTGTCTAGCCTGTGTCTAGCCTGTGCATAGCCTGTGTCTAGCCTCCGTGCCTAGCCAGTGTCAAGCCTGTGCCTAGCCTGTGCCTAGCCTGTGTCTAGCCTGTGTCTAGCCTGTGCCTAGCCTGTGACTGGCCTGTGCCTAGCCTGTGTCTAGCCTGTGTCTAGCCTGTGCCTAGCCTGTGCCTGGCCTGTGCCTAGCCTGTGCCTAGCCTGTGTCTAGCCTGTGTCTAGCCTGTGCCTTGCCTGTGACAGGCATGTGCATAGCCTGTGCCTAGCCAGTGTCTAGCCTGTGTCTAGCCTGTGCCTAGCCAGTGTCTAGCCTGTGTCTAGCCTGTGCCTAGCCTGTGTCTAGCCTGTGCCTAGCCTGTGTCTAGCCTGTGTCTAGCCTGTGCCTTGCCTGAGACTGGCATGTGCATAGCCTGTGCCTAGCCAGTGTCTAGCCTGTGCTGCCTTGCCAGAGACTGCCATGTGCATAGCGTGTGCCTAGCCAGTGTCTAGCCAGTGCCTAGCCTGTGTCTAGCCTGTGTCTAGCCTGTGCCTTGCCTGTGACTGGCATGTGCATAGCCTGTGCCTTACCAGTGTCTAGCCTGTGTCTAGCCTGTGCCTTGCCTGTGACTGGCATGTGCATAGCCTGTGCCTAGCCAGTGTCTAGCCTGTATCTAGCCTGTGCCTAGCCAGTGTCTAGCCTGTGTCTAGTCTGTGCCAAGCCTGTGTCTAGCCTGTGTCTAGCCTGTGTTTAGCCTGTGCCTTGCCTGTGACTGGCATGTGCATAGCCTGTGCCTAGCCAGTGTCTAGCCTGTGTCTAGCCTGTGCCTTGCCTGAGACAGGCATGTGCATAGCGTGTGCCTAGCCAGTGTCTAGCCAGTGCCTAGCCTGTGCCTAGCCAGTGTCTAGCCTTTGTGTAGCCTGTGCATAGCCTGTGTCTAGCCTGTGCCTAGCCAGTGTATAGCCTCTGTCTAGCCTGTGTCTAATCTGTGTCTAGCCGGTGTCTAGCCTGTGCCTAGCCTGTGCCTTGCCTGTGACTGGCATGTGCATAGCCTGTGCCTAGCCAGTGTCTAGCCTGTGTCTAGCCTGTGCCTTGCCTGAGACAGGCATGTGCATAGCGTGTGCCCAGCCAGTGTCTAGCCAGTGCCTAGCCTGTGCCTAGCCAGTGTCTAGCCTTTGTCTAGCCTGTGCATAGCCTGTGTCTAGCCTGCGCCTAGCCAGTGTATAGCCTCTGTCTAGCCGGTGTCTAGCCTGTGTCTAGCCTGTGGCTAGCCTGTGCCTAGCCTGTGACTGGCCTGTGCCTAGCCAGTGTCTAGCCTGTGTCTAGCCTGTGCCTTGCCTGTGACTGGCATGTGCATAGCCTGTGCCTAGCCAGTGTCTAGCCTGTGTCTAGCCTGTGCCTTGCCTGAGACAGGCATGTGCCTAGCCTGTGCCTGGCCAGTGCAGCCTTTGTCTAGCCTGTGCCTAGCCTGTGCCTAGCCAGTGTCTAGCCTGTGCCCAGCCAGTGTCTAGCCTGTGTGTAGCCTGTGCCTAGCCAGTTTCTAGCTTGTGTCTAGCCTGTGCTTAGCCAGTGTCTAGTCTGTGCCAATCCAGTGTCTAGCCTGTGCCTAGCCAGTGTCTAGCCAGTGCCTAGCCTGTGCCTAGCCAGTGTCTAGCCTTTGTCTAGCCTGTGCATAGCCTGTGTCTAGCCTGTGCCTAGCCAGTGTAAAGCCTCTGTCTAGCCTGTGTCTAGTCTGTGTCTAGCCGTTGTCTAGGCGGTGTCTAGCCTGTGCCTAGCCTGTGCCTAGCCTGTGACTGGCCTGTGCCTAGCCTGTGCCTAGCCAGTGCCTAGCCTGTGCCTAGCCTGTGCCTAGCCTGTGTCTAGCCTGTGTCTAGCCTGTGTCTAGCCTGTGCCTTGCCTGTGACTGGCATTTGCATAGCCTGTGCCTAGCCAGTGTCTAGCCTGTGTCTAGCCTGTGCCTAGCCTGTGTCTAGCCTGTGTCTAGCCTGTGCCTTGCCTGTGACTGGCATGTGCATAGCCTGTGCCTAGCCAGTGTCTAGCCTGTGTCTAGCCTGTGCCTCGCCTGAGACTGGCATGTGCATAGCGTGTGCCTAGCCAGTGTCTAGCCTGTGCCTAGCCTGTGCCTAGCCAGTGTCTAGCCTCTGTCTAGCCTGTGTCTAGCCTGTGTCTAGCCTGTGCCTAGACTGGCCTGTGCATAGCCTGTGCCTTAGCCAGTGTCTAGCCTGTGTCTAGCCTGTGCCTTGCCTGTGACTGGCATGTGCATAGCCTGTGCCTAGCCAGTGTCTAGCCTGTGTCTAGCCTGTGCCTAGCCTGTGCCTAGCCAGTGTCTAGCCTGTGCCTAGCCTGTGCCTAGCCAGTGTCTAGCCTGTGTCTAGCCAGTGTCTAGCCTGTGTCTAGCCTGTGCCTAGCCTGTGTCTAGCCTGTGCCTAGCCAGTGTCTAGCCTGTGTCTAGCCTGTGCCTTGCCTGTGACTGGCATGTGCATAGCCTGTGCCTAGCCAGTGTCTAGCCTGTGTCTAGCCTTTGTCTAGCCTGTGCTAGCCTGTGTCAGGCCTGTGCCTAGCCAGTGTCTAGCCTGTGTCTAGCCTGTGTCTAGCCTGTGTCTAGCCTGTGTCTAGCCTGTGCCTAGCCTGTGCCTAGCCTGTGCCTAGCCAGTGTCTAGCCTGTGTCTAGCCTGTGCCTAGCCTGTGACTAGCATGTGTCTAGCCTGTGCCTAGCCAGTGTCTAGCCTGTGTCTAGCCTGTGCCTAGCCTTTGACTAGGCATGTGTCTAGCCTGTGCCTAGCCAGTGTCTAGCCTGTGTCTAGCCTGTGCCTAGCCTGTGTCTAGCCTTTGTCTAGCCTGTGCCTAGCCTGTGTCTAGCCTGTGTCTAGCCTGTGCCTCCGTAGCCTGTGTCTAGCCTGTGTCTAGCCTGTGTCTAGCCAGTGTCTAGCCTGTGTCTAGCCTGTGTTTAACCAGTGTCTAGCCTGTGCCTAGCCTGAGACTGGCATGTGCTAGCCTGTGCCTAGCCAGTGTCTAGCCTGTGTCTAGCCTGTGCCTAGCCTGTGTCTGGCCTGTGCATAGCCTGTGCCTAGCCAGTGTCTAGCCTGTGTCTAGCCTGTGCCTAGCCTGTGTCTAGCCTGTGTCTAGCCTGTGCCTTGCCTGTGACTGGCATGTGCATAGCCTGTGCCTAGCCAGTGTCTAGCCTGTGTCTAGCCTGTGCCTTGCCTGAGACTGGCATGTGCATAGCGTGTGCTAGCCTGTGTCTAGCCAGTGTCTAGCCTGTGTCTAGCCTGTGCCTAGCCAGTGTCTAGCCTGTGTCTAGCCTGTGTCTAGCCTGTGCCTTGCCTGTGACTGGCCTGTGCATAGCCTGTGCCTAGCCTGTGTCTAGCCTGTGTCTAGCCTGTGCCTAGCCTGTGCCTAGCCTGTGTCTGGCCTGTGCCTAGCCAGTGCCTAGCCAGTGCCTAGCCTGTGTCTAGCCTGTGCCTAGCCTGTGCCTAGCCTGTGTCTAGCCTGTGCCTAGCCAGTGTCTAGCCTGTGTCTAGCCTGTGCCTAGCCCCTAGTGTGCTAGCCTGTGCCTAGCCTGTGTCTAGCCTGTGTCTAGCCTGTGCCTTGCCTGTGCCTGGCATGTGCATAGCCTGTGCCTAGCCTGTGCCTAGCCTGTGTCTAGCCTGTGCCTAGCCTGTGCCTAGCCTGTGCATAGCCTGTGCCTAGCCAGTGTCTAGCCTGTGTCTAGCCTGTGTCTAGCCTGCCTTGCCTGTGACTGGCATGTGCATAGCCTGTGCCTAGCCAGTGTCTAGCCTGTGCCTAGCCTGTGTCTAGCCTGTGTCTAGCCTGTGCCTTGCCTGTGCCTAGCCAGTGTCTAGCCTGTGTCTAGCCTGTGCCTAGCCTGTGCCTAGCAGTGCCTAGCCTGTGCCTAGCCTGTGCCTAGCCTGTGCCTAGCCAGTGTCTAGCCGGTGTCTAGCCTGTGCCTTGCCTGTGACTGGCATGTGCATAGCCTGTGCCTAGCCAGTGTCTAGCCTGTGCCTGTGCCTAGCCTGTGCCTAGCCTGTGTCTAGCCAGTGTCTAGCCTGTGCCTTGCCTGAGACTGGCATGTGCATAGCGTGTGCCTAGCCAGTGTCTAGCCTGTGTCTAGCCTGTGCCTTGCCTGAGTCTAGGCATGTGCATAGCGTCTGTGCCCTAGCTAGTGTCTAGCCAGTGCCTAGCCTGTGCCTAGCCAGTGTCTAGGCCTGTGCCTAGCCTGTGTCTAGCCTCTGTCTAGGCCTGTGTCTAGACTGGCATGTCTAGCCGGTGTCTAGCCTGTGCTCTAGCCTGTGCCTAGCCTGTGCCTAGCCTGTGTCTAGCCTGTGTCTGCCTGTGCCTGGCCGGTGACTGGCATGTGCCTAGCCTGTGCCTAGCCTGAGACTGGCCTGTGCAGCCAGTGTCTAGCCACTGCCAGGTGTCTAGCCTGTGCCTTGCCTGAGACCATGCCAGCCTGTGCCTAGCCTGTGGCCTAGCCTGTGTCTAGCCTGTGCCTAGCCTGTGCCTAGCCAGTGTCTAGCCTGTGTGTCTAGCCTGTGCCTTGCCTGAGACTGGCATGTGCATAGCTCTGTGCCTAGCCAGTGTCTAGCCAGTGCCTAGCCTGTCTAGCCTGTGTCTAGCCAGTGTTAAGCCTTTGTCCAGCCTGTGTTTAGCCTGTGCATGCTGGCAGTGAGCCTCCTGTCCTAGCCTGTGTCTAGTCTGTGCTAGTCTAGCCTGTGTCTAGCCTGTGCCTAGCCTGTGTCTAGCCTGTGTCTAGCCTGTGCCTAGCCAGTGTCTAGCCTGTGCCATAGCCTGTGCCTAGCCAGTGTCTAGCCTGTGCCTAGCCTGTGTCTAGCCTGTGTCTAGCCTGTGTCTAGCCTGTGCCTAGCCTGTGTCTAGCCTGTGCCTAGCCTGTCTAGCCTGTGTCTAGCCTGTGTCTAGCCTGTGTCTAGCCTGTGTCTGGCCTGTGTCTGGCCTGTGCCTAGCCTGTGCCTAGCCTGTGTCTAGCCAGTGTCTAGCCTGTGTCTAGCCAGTGTCTAGCCTGTGCCTAGCCTGTGCCTAGCCTGTGTCTAGCCTGTGCCTAGCCTGTGCCTAGCCTGTGTCTGGCCTGTGTATAGCCTGTGTCTCAGCCAGTGTCTAGCCTGTGTCTAGCCTGTGCCTTGCCTGTGACTGGCATGTGCATAGCCTGTGCCTAGCCAGTGTCTAGCCTTGTGTCTAGCCTGTGCCTAGCCTGTGACTGGCATGTGTATAGCCTGTGCCTAGCCAGTGTCTAGCCTGTGCCTAGCCTGTGTCTGGCCTGTGTCTAGCCTGTGCCTAGCCTGTGTACTAGCCTGTGCCTAGCCTGTGCCTAGCCTGTGTCTAGCCTGTGTCTAGTCTGTGCCTAGCCAATGACTAGCCTGTGTGTAGCCTGTGCCTAGCCTGTGCCTAGCTTGTGCTAGCCTGTGCCTAGCCAGTGCCTAGCCTGTGCCTAGCCAGTGTCTAGCCTGTGCCTAGGCGCTGTGCCTGTGCCTAGCCAGTGCCTAGCCTGTGCCTAGCCTGTGTCTGGCCTGTGTATGCCTTGTGCCTAGCCTGTGTCTAGCCTGTGCCTAGCCAGAGTGTGCCTAGCCTGTGTCTAGCCTGTGTCTAGCTGTGCCTAGGCGGTGTCTAGCCTGTGTGCCTAGCCTGTGCCTTGCCTGTGACTAGGCATGTGCATAGCCTGTGCCTAGCCAGTGTCTAGCCTGTGACTAGCCTGGTGCCTAGCCTGTGTCTAGCCTGTGTCTAGCCTGTGCCTTGCCTTTGACTGGCATGTGCATAGCCTGTGTCTAGCCTGTGTCCCCAGCCTGTGCCTAGCCTGAGAGCCTGTGCCTAGCCTGTGTCTAGCCTGTGTCTAACCTGTGCCTTGCCTGTGACTGGCATGTGCATAGCCTGTGCCTAGCCAGTGTCTAGCCTGTGTCTAGCCTGTGCCTTGCCTGAGACTGGCATGTGCATAGCGTGTGCCTAGCCAGTGTCTAGCCAGTGCCTAGCCTGTGCCTAGCCAGTGTCTAGCCTTTTGTCTAGCCCTGTGTCTGGCCTGTGCCTAGCCTGTGTCTAGCCTGTGTCTAGCCTGTGCCTAGCCAGATGTCCTGGCCTGGCCAGCGCCTGTGCCTAGCCTGTGCCTAGCCTGTGTCTGGCCTGTGCCTAGCCTGTGCCTAGCCAGTGTCTAGCCTGTGTCTAGCCTGTGTGCCTGTGTCTAGCCTGTGTCTAGCCTGTGTCTAGCCTGTGTCTAGCCCGCCTTGCCTGTGCCTGGCCTGTGCCTAGCCTGTGCCTAACCAGTGTCTAGCCTGTGTCTAGCCTGTGCCTTGCCTGGGACAGGCATGTGCATAGCCTGTGCCTAGCCTGTCTAGCCAGTGCCTGGCCTGTGCCTAGCCAGTGTCTAGCCTGTGCCTAGCCTGTGCCTAGCCTGTGCCTGTGCCTAGCCTGTGTCTAGCCTATGAGTTTGTGTCTAGCCTGTGTCTAGCCTGTGCCTGTGCCTTTAGCCTGTGTCTATTAGCCTCGTGTCTAGCCTGTGCCTAGCCTGTGCCTAGCCAGTGTCTAGCCTGTGCCTAGCCTGTAGTCTGAGCCTGTGCAGCCTGTGCCTAGCCTTCTGTCTAGCCTGTGTC
>JAEIFO010000143.1:0-130776 GCA_018903695.1 Zaprionus gabonicus
AGTGTCTACCCTGTTTCTAGCCTGTGCCTTGCCTGAGACAGGCATGTGCATAGCGTGTACCTAGCCAGTGTCTAGCCTGTGTCTAGCCTGTGTCGTGCCTGTGTCTAGCCTGTGTCTAGCCTGTGTCTAGCCTGTGTCTAGCCTTTGTCTAGCCTGTGTCTAGCCTGTATCTAGCCTGTGTCTAGCCTGTGTCTAGCCTGTGTCTAGCCTGTGTCTAGCCTGTGTCTAGCCTGTGTCTAGCCTGTGTCTAGCCTGTGTCTAGCCTGTATCTAGCCTGTGTCTAGCCTGTGTCTAGCCTGTGTCTAGCCTGTGTCTAGCCTGTGTCTAGCCTTTGTCTAGCCTGTGTCTAGCCTGTATCTAGCCTGTGTCTAGCCTGTGTCTAGCCTGTGTCTAGCCTGTATCTAGCCTGTGTCTAGCCTGTGTCTAGCCTGTGTCTAGCCTGTGTCTAGCCTGTGTCTAGCCTGTGTCTAGCCTGTGTCTAGCCTGTGTCTAGCCTGTGTCTAGCCTGTGTCTAGCCAGTGCCCAGCCAGTGTCTAGCCTGTGTCTAGCCTGTGCTTAGCCAGTGTCTAGTCTGTGCCAAGCCAGTGTCTAGCCTGTGCCTAGCCATTGTCTAGCCTGTGCCTTGCCTGTGACTGGCATGTGCATAGCCTGTGCCTAGCCAGTGTCTACCCTGTTTCTAGCCTGTGCCTTGCCTGAGACAGGCATGTGCATAGCGTGTACCTAGCCAGTGTCTAGCCAGTGCCTAGCCTGTGCCTAGCCTGTGCCTTGCCTGTGCCTAGCCTGTGACTAGCCTGTGCATAGCCTGTGTCTAGCCTGTGACTGGCATGTGCATAGCCTGTGCCTAGCCTGTGTCTAGCCTGTGTCTAGCCTGTGTCTAGCCTGTGTCTAGCCTGTGTCTAGCCTGTGTCTAGCCTGTGTCTAGCCAGTGTCTAGCCAGTGCCTAGCCTGTGCCTAGCCAGTGTCTAGCCTGTGTCTAGCCTGTGCCTTGCCTGAGACTGGCATGTGCATAGCGTGTGCCTAGCCAGTGTCTAGCAAGTGCCTAGCCTGTGCCTAGCCTGTGCCTTGCCTGTGCCTAGCCTGTGACTAGCCTGTGTCTAGCCTGTGCCTTGCCTGTGACTGGCATGTGCATAGCCTGTGCCTAGCCTGTGTCTAGCCTGTGTCTAGCCTGTGTCTAGCCTGTGTCTAGCCTGTGTCTAGCCTGTGTCTAGCCTGTGTCTAGCCTGTGTCTAGCCTGTGTCTAGCCTGTGTCTAGCCTGTGTCTAGCCTGTGCCTAGCCAGTGTCTAGCCAGTGTCTAGCCAGTGCCTAGCCTGTGCCTAGCCAGTGTCTAGCCTGTGTCTAGCCTGTGCCTTGCCTGAGACTGGCATGTGCATAGCGTGTGCCTAGCCAGTGTCTAGCAAGTGCCTAGCCTGTGCCTAGCCTGTGCCTTGCCTGTGCCTAGCCTGTGACTAGCCTGTGTCTAGCCTGTGCCTTGCCTGTGACTGGCATGTGCATAGCCTGTGCTTAGCCAGTGTCTAGCCTGTTTCTAGCCTGTGCCTTGCCTGAGACAGGCATGTGCATAGCGTGTGCCTAGCCAGTGTCTAGCCAGTGCCTAGCCTGTGCCTAGCCAGTGTCTAGCCTTTGTCCAGCCTGTGCATAGCCTGTGTCTAGCCTGTGCCTAGCCAGTGTATAGCCTCTGTCTAGCCTGTGTCTAGTCTGTGTCTAGCCGGTGTCTAGCCGGTGTCTAGCCGGTGTCTAGCCGGTGTCTAGCCGGTGTCTAGCCGGTGTCTAGCCGGTGTCTAGCCAGTGTCTAGCCTGTGCCTAGCCTGTGCCTAGCCTGTGCCTAGCCTGTGTCTAGCCTGTGTCTAGCCTGTGTCTAGCCTGTGTCTAGCCTGTGTCTAGCCTGTGCCTTGCCTGTGACTGTCATGTGCATAGCCTGTGCTTAGCCAGTGTCTAGCCTGTTTCTAGCCTGTGCCTTGCCTGAGACAGGCATGTGCATAGCGTGTACCTAGCCAGTGTCTAGCCAGTGCCTAGCCTGTGCCTAGCCTGTGCCTAGCCAGTGTCTAGCCTTTGTCTACCCTGTGCATAGCCTGTGTCTAGCCTGTGCCTAGCCTGTGCCTAGCCAGTGTATAGCCTCTGTCTAGCCTGTGTCTAGTCTGTGTCTAGCCGGTGTCTAGCCGGTGTCTAGCCGGTGTCTAGCCGGTGTCTAGCCGGTGTCTAGCCGGTGTCTAGCCGGTGTCTAGCCGGTGTCTAGCCGGTGTCTAGCCGGTGTCTAGCCGGTGTCCAGCCGGTGTCTAGCCGGTGTCTAGCCGGTGTCTAGCCGGTGTCTAGCCGGTGTCTAGCCGGTGTCTAGCCGGTGTCTAGCCGGTGTCTAGCCGGTGTCTAGCCGGTGTCTAGCCGGTGTCTAGCCGGTGTCTAGCCGGTGTCTAGCCGGTGTCTAGCCAGTGTCTAGCCGGTGTCTAGCCGGTGTCTAGCCGGTGTCTAGCCGGTGTCTAGCCTGTGCCTAGCCTGTGCCTAGCCTGTGCCTAGCCTGTGTCTAGCCTGTGTCTAGCCTGTGTCTAGCCTGTGTCTAGCCTGTGCCTAGCCAGTGTCTAGCCAGTGCCCAGCCAGTGTCTAGCCTGTGCCTAGCCTGTGCCTAGCAAGTTTCTAGCCTGTGTCTGGCCTGTGTCTAGCCTGTGTCTAGCCTGTGTCGTGCCTGTGTCTAGCCTGTGTCTAGCCTGTGTCTAGCCTGTGTCTAGCCTGTGTCTAGCCTGTGTCTAGCCTGTGTCTAGCCTGTGTCTAGCCTGTGTCTAGCCTTTGTCTAGCCTTTGTCTAGCCTGTGTCTAGCCTGTGTCTAGCCTGTGTCTAGCCTGTGTCTAGCCTGTGTTTAGCCTGTGTCTAGCCTGTGTCTAGCCTGTGTCTAGCCTGTGTCTAGCCTGTGTCTAGCCTGTGTCTAGCCAGTGCCCAGCCAGTGTCTAGCCTGTGTCTAGCCTGTGCCTAGCAAGTTTCTAGCCTGTGTCTGGCCTATGTCTAGCCTGTGTCTAGCCTGTGCCTAGCAAGTTTCTAGCCTGTGTCTGGCCTGTGTCTAGCCAGTTTCCAGCCTGTGTCTAGCCTGTGCTTAGCCAGTGTCTAGTCTGTGCATAGCCTGTGTCTAGCCTGTACCTAGCCAGTGTATAGCCTCTGTCTAGCCTGTGTCTAGTCTGTGTCTAGCCGGTGTCTAGCCGGTGTCTAGCCGGTGTCTAGCCGGTGTCTAGCCGGTGTCTAGCCGGTGTCTAGCCGGTGTCTAGCCGGTGTCTAGCCGGTGTCTAGCCAGTGTCTAGCCGGTGTCTAGCCGGTGTCTAGCCTGTGCCTAGCCTGTGCCTAGCCTGTGCCTAGCCTGTGTCTAGCCTGTGTCTAGCCTGTGTCTAGCCTGTGCCTTGCCAGTGACTGTCATGTGCATAGCCTGTGCTTAGCCAGTGTCTAGCCTGTTTCTAGCCTGTGCCTTGCCTGAGACAGGCATGTGCATAGCGTGTACCTAGCCAGTGTCTAGCCAGTGCCTAGCCTGTGCCTAGCCTGTGCCTAGCCAGTGTCTAGCCTTTGTCTACCCTGTGCATAGCCTGTGTCTAGCCTGTGCCTAGCCAGTGTATAGCCTCTGTCTAGCCTGTGTCTAGTCTGTGTCTAGCCGGTGTCTAGCCGGTGTCTAGCCGATGTCTAGCCGGTGTCTAGCTGGTTTCTAGCCTGTGTCTAGCCTGTGTCTAGCCTGTGTCTAGCCTGTGTCTTGCCTGTGTCTAGCCTGTGTCTAGCCTGTGTCTAGCCTGTGTCTAGCCTGTGTCTAGCCTGTGTCTAGCCTGTGTCTAGCCTGTGTCTAGCCTGTGTCTAGCCTGTGTCTAGCCTGTGTCTAGCCTGTGTCTAGCCTGTGTCTAGCCTGTGTCTAGCCTGTGTCTAGCCTGTGTCTAGCCTGTGTCTAGCCTGTGTCTAGCCTGTGTCTAGCCTGTGTCTAGCCTGTGTCTAGTCTGTGTCTAGCCTGTGTCTAGTCTGTGTCTAGCCTGTGTCTAGCCTGTGCCTAGCCAGTGCCCAGCCAGTGCCCAGCCAGTGTCTAGCCTGTGCCTAGCAAGTTTCTAGCCTGTGTCTGGCCCTTGTCTAGCCTGTGTCTAGTCTGTGCCAAGCCAGTGTCTAGCCTGTGCCTAACCATTGTCTAGCCTGTGCCTTGCCTGTGACTGGCATGTGCATAGCCTGTGCCTAGCCAGTGTCTAGCCTGTGTCTAGCCTGTGCCTTGCCTGAGACTGGCATGTGCATAGCCTGTACCTAGCCAGTGTCTAGCATGTGTCTAGCCTGTGCCTTGCCTGAGACTGGCATGTGCATAGCGTGTGCCTAGCCAGTGTCTAGCCAGTGCCTAGCCTGTGCCTAGCCTGTGCCTTGCCTGTGCCTAGCCTGTGACTAGCCTGTGTCTAGCCTGTGCCTTGCCTGTGACTGTCATGTGCATAGCCTGTGCTTAGCCAGTGTCTAGCCTGTTTCTAGCCTGTGCCTTGCCTGAGACAGGCATGTGCATAGCGTGTGCCTAGCCAGTGTCTAGCCAGTGCCTAGCCTGTGCCTAGCCAGTGTCTAGCCTTTGTCCAGCCTGTGCATAGCCTGTGTCTAGCCTGTGCCTAGCCAGTGTATAGCCTCTGTCTAGCCTGTGTCTAGTCTGTGTCTAGCCGGTGTCTAGCCGGTGTCTAGCCGGTGTCTAGCCGGTGTCTAGCCGGTGTCTAGCCGGTGTCTAGCCGGTGTCTAGCCGGTGTCTAGCCGGTGTCTAGCCGGTGTCTAGCCAGTGTCTAGCCGGTGTCTAGCCGGTGTCTAGCCTGTGCCTAGCCTGTGCCTAGCCTGTGCCTAGCCTGTGTCTAGCCTGTGTCTAGCCGGTGTCTAGCCGGTGTCTAGCCTGTGTCTAGCCTGTGTCTAGCCTGTGTATAGCCAGTGTCTAGCCTGTGTCTAGCCTGTGTCTAGCCTGTGTCTAGCCTGTGTCTAGCCTGTGCCTGTGTCTAGCCTGTGTCTAGCCTGTGTCTAGCCTGTGTCTAGCCTGTGTCTAGCCTGTGTCTAGCCTGTGTCTAGCCTGTGTCTAGCCTGTGTCTAGCCTGTGTCTAGCCTGTGTCTAGCCTGTGTCTAGCCTGTGTCTAGCCTGTGTCTAGCCTGTGTCTAGCCTGTGTCTAGCCTGTGTTTAGCCTGTGCCTTGCCTGTGACTGGCATGTGCATAGCCTGTGCCTAGCCTGTGTCTAGCCTGTGTCTAGCCTGTGTCTAGCCTGTGTCTAGCCTGTGTCTAGCCTGTGTCTAGCCTGTGTCTAGCCTGTGTCTAGCCTGTGTCTAGCCTGTGTCTAGCCTGTGTCTAGCCTGTGTCTAGCCTGTGTCTAGCCTGTGTCTAGCCTGTGTCTAGCCTGTGTCTAGCCTGTGTCTAGCCTGTGTCTAGCCTGTGTGTCTAGCCTGTGTCTAGCCTGTGTCTAGCCTGTGTCTAGCCTGTGTCTAGCCTGTGTCTAGCCAGTGCCCAGCCAGTGTCTAGCCTGTGTCTAGCCTGTGCTTAGCCAGTGTCTAGTCTGTGCCAAGCCAGTGTCTAGCCTGTGCCTAGCCATTGTCTAGCCTGTGCCTTGCCTGTGACTGGCATGTGCATAGCCTGTGCCTAGCCAGTGTCTACCCTGTTTCTAGCCTGTGCCTTGCCTGAGACAGGCATGTGCATAGCGTGTACCTAGCCAGTGTCTAGCCTGTGTCTAGCCTGTGTCGTGCCTGTGTCTAGCCTGTGTCTAGCCTGTGTCTAGCCTGTGTCTAGCCTTTGTCTAGCCTGTGTCTAGCCTGTATCTAGCCTGTGTCTAGCCTGTGTCTAGCCTGTGTCTAGCCTGTGTCTAGCCTGTGTCTAGCCTGTGTCTAGCCTGTGTCTAGCCTGTGTCTAGCCTGTGTCTAGCCTGTATCTAGCCTGTGTCTAGCCTGTGTCTAGCCTGTATCTAGCCTGTGTCTAGCCTGTGTCTAGCCTGTGTCTAGCCTGTGTCTAGCCTGTGTCTAGCCTGTGTCTAGCCTGTGTCTAGCCTGTGTCTAGCCTGTGTCTAGCCTGTGTCTAGCCTGTGTCTAGCCTGTGTCTAGCCAGTGCCCAGCCAGTGTCTAGCCTGTGTCTAGCCTGTGCTTAGCCAGTGTCTAGTCTGTGCCAAGCCAGTGTCTAGCCTGTGCCTAGCCATTGTCTAGCCTGTGCCTTGCCTGTGACTGGCATGTGCATAGCCTGTGCCTAGCCAGTGTCTACCCTGTTTCTAGCCTGTGCCTTGCCTGAGACAGGCATGTGCATAGCGTGTACCTAGCCAGTGTCTAGCCAGTGCCTAGCCTGTGCCTAGCCTGTGCCTTGCCTGTGCCTAGCCTGTGACTAGCCTGTGCATAGCCTGTGTCTAGCCTGTGACTGGCATGTGCATAGCCTGTGCCTAGCCTGTGTCTAGCCTGTGTCTAGCCTGTGTCTAGCCTGTGTCTAGCCTGTGTCTAGCCTGTGTCTAGCCTGTGTCTAGCCTGTGTCTAGCCTGTGCCTAGCCTGTGCCTAGCCAGTGTCTAGCCTGTGTCTAGCCTGTGCCTTGCCTGAGACTGGCATGTGCATAGCGTGTGCCTAGCCAGTGTCTAGCAAGTGCCTAGCCTGTGCCTAGCCTGTGCCTTGCCTGTGCCTAGCCTGTGACTAGCCTGTGTCTAGCCTGTGCCTTGCCTGTGACTGGCATGTGCATAGCCTGTGCCTAGCCTGTGTCTAGCCTGTGTCTAGCCTGTGTCTAGCCTGTGTCTAGCCTGTGTCTAGCCTGTGTCTAGCCTGTGTCTAGCCTGTGTCTAGCCTGTGTCTAGCCTGTGTCTAGCCTGTGCCTAGCCAGTGTCTAGCCTGTGTCTAGCCTGTGCCTAGCCTGTGCCTAGCCAGTGTCTAGCCTGTGTCTAGCCTGTGCCTTGCCTGAGACTGGCATGTGCATAGCGTGTGCCTAGCCAGTGTCTAGCAAGTGCCTAGCCTGTGCCTAGCCTGTGCCTTGCCTGTGCCTAGCCTGTGCATAGCCTGTGTCTAGCCTGTGCCTTGCCTGTGACTGGCATGTGCATAGCCTGTGCTTAGCCAGTGTCTAGCCTGTTTCTAGCCTGTGCCTTGCCTGAGACAGGCATGTGCATAGCGTGTGCCTAGCCAGTGTCTAACCAGTGCCTAGCCTGTGCCTAGCCAGTGTCTAGCCTTTGTCCAGCCTGTGCATAGCCTGTGTCTAGCCTGTGCCTAGCCAGTGTATAGCCTCTGTCTAGCCTGTGTCTAGTCTGTGTCTAGCCGGTGTCTAGCCGGTGTCTAGCCGGTGTCTAGCCTAGCCGGTGTCTAGCCAGTGTCTAGCCGATGTCTAGCCGGTGTCTAGCCTGTGCCTAGTCTGTGCCTAGCCTGTGCCTAGCCTGTGTCTAGCCTGTGTCTAGCCTGTGTCTAGCCTGTGTCTAGCCTGTGTCTAGCCTGTGTCTAGCCTGTGCCTTGCCTGTGACTGTCATGTGCATAGCCTGTGCTTAGCCAGTGTCTAGCCTGTTTCTAGCCTGTGCCTTGCCTGAGACAGGCATGTGCATAGCGTGTACCTAGCCAGTGTCTAGCCAGTGCCTAGCCTGTGCCTAGCCTGTGCCTAGCCAGTGTCTAGCCTTTGTCTACCCTGTGCATAGCCTGTGTCTAGCCTGTGCCTAGCCAGTGTATAGCCTCTGTCTAGCCTGTGTCTAGTCTGTGTCTAGCCGGTGTCTAGCCGGTGTCTAGCCGATGTCTAGCCGGTGTCTAGCCGGTGTCTAGCCGGTGTCTAGCCGGTGTCTAGCCGGTGTCTAGCCGGTGTCTAGCCGGTGTCTAGCCGGTGTCTAGCCGGTGTCTAGCCGGTGTCTAGCCGGTGTCTAGCCGGTGTCTAGCCGGTGTCTAGCCGGTGTCTAGCCGGTGTCTAGCCGGTGTCTAGCCGGTGTCTAGCCGGTGTCTAGCCGGTGTCTAGCCGGTGTCTAGCCGGTGTCTAGCCGGTGTCTAGCCGGTGTCTAGCCGGTGTCTAGCCGGTGTCTAGCCGGTGTCTAGCCGGTGTCTAGCCTGTGCCTAGCCTGTGTCTAGCCTGTGCCTAGCCTGTGCCTAGCCTGTGTCTAGCCTGTGTCTAGCCTGTGTCTAGCCTGTGTCTAGCCTGTGCCTAGCCAGTGCCTAGCCAGTGCCTAGCCAGTGTCTAGCCTGTGCCTTGCCTGAGACAGGCATGTGCATAGCGTGTGCCTAGCCAGTGTCTAGCCAGTGCCTAGCCTGTGCCTAGCCAGTGTCTAGCCTTTGTCCAGCCTGTGCATAGCCTGTGTCTAGCCTGTGCCTAGCCAGTGTATAGCCTCTGTCTAGCCTGTGTCTAGTCTGTGTCTAGCCGGTGTCTAGCCGGTGTCTAGCCGGTGTCTAGCCGGTGTCTAGCCGGTGTCTAGCCGGTGTCTAGCCGGTGTCTAGCCAGTGTCTAGCCGATGTCTAGCCGGTGTCTAGCCTGTGCCTAGTCTGTGCCTAGCCTGTGCCTAGCCTGTGTCTAGCCTGTGTCTAGCCTGTGTCTAGCCTGTGTCTAGCCTGTGTCTAGCCTGTGTCTAGCCTGTGCCTTGCCTGTGACTGTCATGTGCATAGCCTGTGCTTAGCCAGTGTCTAGCCTGTTTCTAGCCTGTGCCTTGCCTGAGACAGGCATGTGCATAGCGTGTACCTAGCCAGTGTCTAGCCAGTGCCTAGCCTGTGCCTAGCCTGTGCCTAGCCAGTGTCTAGCCTTTGTCTACCCTGTGCATAGCCTGTGTCTAGCCTGTGCCTAGCCAGTGTATAGCCTCTGTCTAGCCTGTGTCTAGTCTGTGTCTAGCCGGTGTCTAGCCGGTGTCTAGCCGATGTCTAGCCGGTGTCTAGCCGGTGTCTAGCCGGTGTCTAGCCGGTGTCTAGCCTGTGTCTAGCCTGTGTCTAGCCTGTGTCTAGCCTGTGTCTAGCCTGTGTCTAGCCTGTGTCTAGCCTGTGTCTAGCCTGTGTCTAGCCTTTGTCTAGCCTTTGTCTAGCCTGTGTCTAGCCTGTGTCTAGCCTGTGTTTAGCCTGTGTCTAGCCTGTGTTTAGCCTGTGTCTAGCCTGTGTCTAGCCTGTGTCTAGCCTGTGTCTAGCCTGTGTCTAGCCAGTGCCCAGCCAGTGTCTAGCCTGTGTCTAGCCTGTGCCTAGCAAGTTTCTAGCCTGTGTCTGGCCTATGTCTAGCCTGTGTCTAGCCTGTGCCTAGCAAGTTTCTAGCCTGTGTCTGGCCTGTGTCTAGCCTGTGTCTAGCCTGTGCACAGCCAGTGTCTAGCCTGTGTCTAGCCTGTGCCTAGCCAGTTTCTAGCCTGTGTCTAGCCTGTGCTTAGCCAGTGTCTAGTCTGTGCCAAGCCAGTGTCTAGCCTGTGCCTAACCATTGTCTAGCCTGTGCCTTGCCTGTGACTGGCATGTGCATAGCCTGTGCCTAGCCAGTGTCTAGCCTGTGTCTAGCCTGTGCCTTGCCTGAGACTGGCATGTGCATAGCCTGTGCCTAGCCAGTGTCTATCATGTGTCTAGCCTGTGCCTTGCCTGAGACAGGCATGTGCATAGCGTGTGCCTAGCCAGTGTCTAGCCAGTGCCTAGCCTGTGCCTAGCCAGTGTCTAGCCCTTGTCCAGCCTGTGCATAGCCTGTGTCTAGCCTGTGCCTAGCCAGTGTCTAGCCTGTGTCTAGCCTGTGCCTTGCCTGAGACTGGCATGTGCATAGCCTGTGCCTAGCCAGTGTCTAGCATGTGCCTAGCCTGTGCCTAGCCTGTGCCTTGCCTGTGCCTAGCCTGTGACTAGCCTGTGCCTTGCCTGTGACTGGCATGTGCATAGCCTGTGCTTAGCCAGTGTCTAGCCTGTTTCTAGCCTGTGCCTTGCCTGAGACAGGCATGTGCATAGCGTGTGCCTAGCCAGTGTCAAGCCAGTGCCTAGCCTGTGCCTAGCCAGTGTCTAGCCTTTGTCTAGCCTGTGCATAGCCTGTGTCTAGCCTGTACCTAGCCAGTGTCTAGCCTCTGTCTAGCCTGTGTCTAGCCTGTGTCTAGCCGGTGTCTAGCCGGTGTCTAGCCGGTGTCTAGCCGGTGTCTAGCCGGTGTCTAGCCGGTGCCTAGCCGGTGACTAGCCATGTGTATAGCCGGTGTCTAGCCGGTGTCTAGCCTGTGCCTAGCCTGTGCCTAGCCTGTGCCTAGCCTGTGCCTAGCCTGTGTCTAGCCTGTGTCTAGCCTGTGTCTAGCCTGTGCCTTGCCTGTGACTGTCATGTGCATAGCCTGTGCTTAGCCAGTGTCTAGCCTGTTTCTAGCCTGTGCCTTGCCTGAGACTGGCATGTGCATAGCGTGTGCCTAGCCAGTGTCTAGCCAGTGCCTAGCCTGTGCCTAGCCTGTGCCTAGCCAGTGTCTAGCCTTTGTCTAGCCTGTGCATAGCCTGTGTCTAGCCTGTGCCTAGCCAGTGTATAGCCTCTGTCTAGCCTGTGTCTAGCCTGTGTCTAGCCGGTGTCTAGCCGTTGTCCAGCCGATGTGCATAGCCGGTGTCTAGCCGGTGCCTAGCCTCTGTCTAGCCTGTGTCTAGCCGGTGTCTAGCCGGTGTCTTGCCGGTGTCTAGCCGGTGTCTAGCCAGTGTCTAGCCGGTGTCTAGCCGGTGTCTAGCCTGTGCCTAGCCTGTGCCTAGCCTGTGCCTAGCCTGTGTCTAGCCTGTGTCTAGCCTGTGTCTAGCCTGTGCCTTGCCTGTGACTGTCATGTGCATAGCCTGTGCTTAGCCAGTGTCTAGCCTGTTTCTAGCCTGTGCCTTGCCTGAGACAGGCATGTGCATAGCGTGTACCTAGCCAGTGTCTAGCCAGTGCCTAGCCTGTGCCTAGCCTGTGCCTAGCCAGTGTATAGCCTCTGTCTAGCCGGTGTCTAGCCGGTGTCTAGCCGGTGTCTAGCCGGTGTCTAGCCGGTGTCTAGCCGGTGTCTAGCCGGTGTCTAGCCAGTGTCTAGCCGGTGTCTAGCCGGTGTCTAGCCGGTGTCTAGCCGGTGTCTAGCCGGTGTCTAGCCAGTGTCTAGCCGGTGTCTAGCCGGTGTCTAGCCTGTGTCTAGCCGGTGTCTAGCCAGTGTCTAGCCGGTGTCTAGCCGGTGTCTAGCCGGTGTCTAGCCGGTGTCTAGCCTGTGCCTAGCCTGTGCCTAGCCGGTGTCTAGCCGGTGTCTAGCCGGTGTCTAGCCGGTGTCTAGCCGGTGTCTAGCCGGTGTCTAGCCGGTGTCTAGCCAGTGTCTAGCCGGTGTCTAGCCGGTGTCTAGCCGGTGTCTAGCCGGTGTCTAGCCTGTGCACAGCCAGTGTCTAGCCTGTGCCTAGCCAGTTTCTAGCCTGTGTCTAGCCGGTGTCTAGCCGGTGTCTAGCCGGTGTCTAGCCGGTGTCTAGCCAGTGTCTAGCCGGTGTCTAGCCGGTGTCTAGCCGGTGTCTAGCCGGTGTCTAGCCGGTGTCTAGCCGGTGTCTAGCCGGTGTCTAGCCGGTGTCTAGCCGGTGTCTAGCCGGTGTCTAGCCGGTGTCTAGCCGGTGTCTAGCCGGTGTCTAGCCGGTGTCTAGCCGGTGTCTAGCCGGTGTCTAGCCTGTGCCTAGCCTGTGTCTAGCCTGTGCCTAGCCAGTGTATAGCCTGTGCCTAGCCAGTGCATAGCCTGTGTCTAGCCTGTGCCTAGCCAGTGTATAGCCTCTGTCTAGCCGGTGTCTAGCCGGTGTCTAGCCGGTGTCTAGCCGGTGTCTAGCCGGTGTCTAGCCGGTGTCTAGCCGGTGTCTAGCCAGTGTCTAGCCGGTGTCTAGCCGGTGTCTAGCCGGTGTCTAGCCGGTGCCTAGCCTGTGCCTAGCCGGTGTCTAGCCGGTGTCTAGCCGGGGATAGCCGGTGTCTAGCCGGTGTCTAGCCAGTGTCTAGCCGGTGTCTAGCCGGTGTCTAGCCGGTGTCTAGCCGGTGTCTAGCCTGTGCCTAGCCAGTTTCTAGCCTGTGTCTAGCCGGTGTCTAGCCGGTGTCTAGCCGGTGTCTAGCCGGTGTCTAGCCAGTGTCTAGCCGGTGTCTAGCCGGTGTCTAGCCGGTGTCTAGCCAGTGTCTAGCCGGTGTCTAGCCAGTGTCTAGCCGGTGTCTAGCCGGTGTCTAGCCGGTGTCTAGCCTGTGCCTAGCCAGTGCATAGCCTGTGCATAGCCTGTGCATAGCCTGTGTCTAGCCTGTGCCTAGCCAGTGTATAGACTCTGTCTAGCCGGTGTCTAGCCGGTGTCTAGCCGGTGTCTAGCCGGTGTCTAGCCGGTGTCTAGCCGGTGTCTAGCCGGTGTCTAGCCGGTGTCTAGCCGGTGTCTAGCCGGTGTCTAGCCGGTGTCTAGCCTGTGCCTAGCCTGTGCCTAGCCGGTGTCTAGCCGGTGTCTAGCCGGTGTCTAGCCGGTGTCTAGCCGGTGTCTAGCCAGTGTCTAGCCGGTGTCTAGCCGGTGTCTAGCCGGTGTCTAGCCGGTGTCTAGCCTGTGCCTAGCCTGTGCCTAGCCTGTGCCTAGCCTGTGCCTAGCCTGTGCCTAGCCTGTGTCTAGCCTGTGCACAGCCAGTGTCTAGCCTGTGCCTAGCCAGTTTCTAGCCTGTGTCTAGCCTGTGCTTAGCCAGTGTCTAGCCTGTTTCTAGCCAATGCCTTGCCTGAGACAGGCATGTGCATAGCCTGTGCCTAGCCAGTGTCTAGCCTGTGTCTACCCTGTGCATAGCCTGTGTCTAGCCTGTGCCTAGCCAGTGTATAGCCTCTGTCTAGCCTGTGTCTAGTCTGTGTCTAGCCGGTGTCTAGCCGGTGTCTAGCCGGTGTCTAGCCGGTGTCTAGTTGGTGTCTAGCCAGTGTCTAGCCGGTGTCTAGCCGGTGTCTAGCCGGTGTCTAGCCTGTGCCTAGCCGGTGTCTAGCCTGAACCTAGCCTGTGCCTAGCCTGTGCCTAGCCTGTGCCTGTGCCTAGCCTGTGTCTAGCCTGTGCACAGCCAGTGTCTAGCCTGTGCCTAGCCAGTTTCTAGCCTGTGTCTAGCCTGTGCTTAGCCAGTGTCTAGCCTGTTTCTAGCCTGTGCCTTGCCTGAGACAGGCATGTGCATAGCGTGTACCTAGCCAGTGTCTAGCCAGTGCCTAGCCTTTGTCTACCCTGTGCATAGCCTGTGTCTAGCCTGTGCCTAGCCAGTGTATAGCCTCTGTCTAGCCTGTGTCTAGTCTGTGTCTAGCCGGTGTCTAGCCGGTGTCTAGCCGGTGTCTAGCCGGTGTCTAGCCGGGGTCTAGCCGGGGTCTAGCCGGTGTCTAGCCGGTGTCTAGCCGGTGTCTAGCCGGTGTCTAGCCTGTGCCTAGCCTGTGCCTAGCCTGTGTCTAGCCTGTGTCTAGCCTGTGTCTAGCCTGTGTCTAGCCTGTGTCTAGCCTGTGTCTAGTCAGTGTCTAGCCAGTGTCTAGCCTGTGTCTAGCCTGTGCCTAGCAAGTTTCTAGCCTGTGTCTGGCCTGTGTCTAGCCTGTGTCTAGCCTGTGTCGTGCCTGTGTCTAGCCTGTGTCTAGCCTGTGTCTAGCCTGTGTCTAGCCTGTGTCTAGCCTGTGTCTAGCCTGTGTCAAGCCTGTGTCGAGCCTGTGTCTAGCCTGTGTCTAGCCTGTGTCTAGCCTGTGTCTAGCCTGTGTCTAGCCTGTGTCTAGCCTGTGTCTAGCCTGTGTCTAGCCTGTGTCTAGCCTGTGTCTAGCCTGTGTCTAGCCTGTGTCTAGCCAGTGCCCAGCCAGTGTCTAGCCTGTGTCTAGCCTGTGCCTAGGAAGTTTCTAGCCTTTGTCTGGCCTATGTCTAGCCTGTGTCTAGCCTGTGCGTAGCAAGTTTCTAGCCTGTGTCTGGCCTGTGTCTAGCCTGTGTCTAGCCTGTGCACAGCCAGTGTCTAGCCTGTGTCTAGCCTGTGCCTAGCCAGTTTCTAGCCTGTGTCTAGCCTGTGCTTAGCCAGTGTCTAGTCTGTGCCAAGCCAGTGTCTAGCCTGTGCCTAACCATTATCTAGCCTGTGCCTTGCCTGTGACTGGCATGTGCATAGCCTGTGCCTAGCCAGTGTCTATCCTGTGTCTAGCCTGTGCCTTGCCTGAGACTGGCATGTGCATAGCCTGTGCCTAGCCAGTGTCTAGCATGTGTCTAGCCTGTGCCTTGCCTGAGAATTGCATGTGCATAGCGTGTGCCTAGCCAGTGTCTAGCCTGTGTCTAGCCTGTGCCTTGCCTGAGACTGGCATGTGCATAGCGTGTGCCTAACCAGTGTCTAGCCAGTGCCTAGCCTGTGCCTAGCCTGTGCCTAGCCAGTGTCTAGCCTGTGTTTAGCCTGTGCCTTGCCTGAGACTGGCATGTGCATAGCCTGTGCCTAGCCTGTGCCTTGCCTGTGCCTTGCCTGTGCCTAGCCTGTGACTAGCCTGTGTCTAGCCTGTGCCTTGCCTGTGACTGGCATGTGCATAGCCTGTGCCTAGCCTGTGCCTAGCCTGTGTCTAGCCTGTGTCTAGCCTGTGCCTTGCCTGTGACTGGCATGTGCATAGCCTGTGCTTAGCCAGTGTCTAGCCTGTTTCTAGCCTGTGCCTTGCCTGAGACAGGCATGTGCATAGCGTGTGCCTAGCCAGTGTCTAGCCAGTGCCTAGCCTGTGCCTAGACAGTGTCTAGCCTTTGTCCAGCCTGTGTCTAGCCTGTGCCTAGCCAGTGTATAGCCTCTGTCTAGCCTGTGTCTAGTCTGTGTCTAGCCGGTGTCTAGCTGGTGTCTAGCCGGTGTCTAGCCGGTGTCTTGCCAGTGTCTAGCTGGTGTCTAGCCGGTGTCTAGCCTGTGCCTAGCCTGTGCCTAGCCTGTGTCTAGCCTGTGTCTAGCCTGTGTCTAGCCTGTGTCTAGCCTGTGTCTAGCCTGTGTCTAGCCTGTGTCTAGCCTGTGTCTAGCCTGTGTCTAGCCTGTGTCTAGCCTGTGTCTAGCCTGTGTCTAGCCTGTGTCTAGCCTGTGTCTAGCCTGTGTCTAGCCTGTGTCTAGCCTGTGTCTAGCCTTTGTCTAGCCTGTGTCTAGCCTGTGTCTAGCCTGTGTCTAGCCTGTGTCTAGCCAGTGCCTAGCCTGTGTCTAGCCTGTGTCTAGCCTGTGTCTAGCCTTTGTCTAGCCTGTGTCTAGCCTGTATCTAGCCTGTGTCTAGCCTGTGTCTAGCCTGTGTCTAGCCTGTGTCTAGCCTGTGCCTAGCAAGTTTCTAGCCTGTGTCTAGCCTGTGCTTAGCCAGTGTCTAGTCTGTGCCAAGCCAGTGTCTAGCCTGTGCCTAGCCATTGTCTAGCCTGTGCCTTGCCTGTGACTGGCATGTGCATAGCCTGTGCCTAGCCAGTGTCTACCCTGTTTCTAGCCTGTGCCTTGCCTGAGACAGGCATGTGCATAGCGTGTACCTAGCCAGTGTCTAGCCAGTGCCTAGCCTGTGCCTAGCCTGTGCCTAGCCAGTGTCTAGCCTTTGTCTACCCTGTGCATAGCCTGTGTCTAGCCTGTGCCTAGCCAGTGTATAGCCTCTGTCTAGCCTGTGTCTAGTCTGTGTCTAGCCGGTGTCTAGCCGGTGTCTAGCCGGTGTCTAGCCGGTGTCTAGCCGGTGTCTAGCCGGTGTCTAGCCGGTGTCTAGCCGGTGTCTAGCCTGTGCCTAGCCTGTGCCTAGCCTGTGTCTAGCCTGTGTCTAGCCTGTGTCTAGCCTGTGTCTAGCCTGTGTCTAGCCTGTGCCTAGCCAGTGTCTAGCCAGTGCCCAGCCAGTGTCTAGCCTGTGTCTAGCCTGTGCCTAGCAAGTTTCTAGCCTGTGTCTGGCCTGTGTCTAGCCTGTGTCTAGCCTGTGTCGTGCCTGTGTCTAGCCTGTGTCTAGCCTGTGTCTAGCCTGTGTCTAGCCTTTGTCTAGCCTGTGTCTAGCCTGTATCTAGCCTGTGTCTAGCCTGTGTCTAGCCTGTGTCTAGCCTGTGTCTAGCCTGTGTCTAGCCTGTGTCTAGCCTGTGTCTAGCCTGTGTCTAGCCTGTGTCTAGCCAGTGCCCAGCCAGTGTCTAGCCTATGTCTAGCCTGTGCCTAGCAAGTTTCTAGCCCGTGTCTGGCCTATGTCTAGCCTGTGTCTAGCCTGTGCCTAGCAAGTTTCTAGCCTGTGTCTGGCCTGTGTCTAGCCTGTGTCTAGCCTGTGCACAGCCAGTGTCTAGCCTGTGTCTAGCCTGTGCCTAGCCAGTTTCTAGCCTGTGTCTAGCCTGTGCTTAGCCAGTGTCTAGTCTGTGCCAAGCCAGTGTCTAGCCTAAGCCTAACCATTGTCTAGCCTGTGCCTTGCCTGTGACTGGCATGTGCATAGCCTGTGCCTAGCCAGTGTCTAGCCTGTGTCTAGCCTGTGCCTTGCCTGAGACTGGCATGTGCATAGCCTGTGCCTAGCCAGTGTCTAGCATGTGTCTAGCCTGTGCCTTGCCTGAGACAGGCATGTGCATAGCGTGTGCCTAGCCAGTGTCTAGCCAGTGCCTAGCCTGTGCCTAGCCAGTGTCTAGCCTTTGTCCAGCCTGTGCATAGCCTGTGTCTAGCCTGTGCCTAGCCAGTGTCTAGCCTGTGTCTAGCCTGTGCCTTGCCTGAGACTGGCATGTGCATAGCCTGTGCCTAGCCAGTGTCTAGCATGTGCCTAGCCTGTGCCCAGCCTGTGCCTTGCCTGTGCCTTGCCTGTGCCTAGCCTGTGACTAGCCTGTGTCTAGCCTGTGCCTTGCCTGTGACTGGCATGTGCATAGCCTGTGCCTAGCCAGTGTCTAGCATGTGTCTAGCCTGTGCCTTGCCTGAGACAGGCATGTGCATAGCGTGTGCCAAGCCAGTGTCTAGCCAGTGCCTAGCCTGTGCCTAGCCAGTGTCTAGCCTTTGTCCAGCCTGTGCATAGCCTGTGTCTAGCCTGTGCCTAGCCAGTGTCTAGCCTGTGTCTAGCCTGTGCCTTGCCTGAGACTGGCATGTGCATAGCCTGTGCCTAGCCAGTGTCTAGCATGTGTCTAGCCTGTGCCTTGCCTGAGACTGGCATGTGCATAGCGTGTGCCTAGCCAGTGTCTAGCCTGTGTCTAGCCTGTGCCTTGCCTGAGACTGGCATGTGCATAGCGTGTGCCTAGCCAGTGTCTAGCCAGTGCCTAGCCTGAGCCTAGCCAGTGTCTAGCCTGTGTCTAGCCTGTACCTTGCCTGAGACTGGCATGTGCATAGCGTGTGCCTAGCCAGTGTCTAGCAAGTGCCTAGCCTGTGCCTAGCCTGTGCCTTGCCTGTGCCTAGCCTGTGACTAGCCTGTGTCTAGCCTGTGCCTTGCCAGTGTATAGCCTCTGTCTAGCCTGTGTCTAGTCTGTGTCTAGCCGGTGTCTAGCCGGTGTCTAGCCGGTGTCTAGCCGGTGTCTAGCCGGTGTCTAGCCGGTGTCTAGCCGGTGTCTAGCCGGTGTCTAGCCGGTGTCTAGCCGGTGTCTAGCCGGTGTCTAGCCGGTGTCTAGCCGGTGTCTAGCCGGTGTCTAGCCGGTGTCTGGCCGGTGTCTAGCCGGTGTCTAGCCGGTGTCTAGCCGGTGTCTAGCCGGTGTCTAGCCGGTGTCTAGCCGGTGTCTAGCCTGTGCCTAGCCTGTGCCTAGCCTGTGTCTAGCCTGTGTCTAGCCTGTCTCTAGCCTGTGTCTAGCCTGTGTCTAGCCTGTGCCTAGCCAGTGTCTAGCCAGTGCCCAGCCAGTGTCTAGCCTGTGTCTAGCCTGTGCCTAGCAAGTTTCTAGCCTGTGTCTGGCCTGTGTCTAGCCTGTGTCTAGCCTGTGTCGTGCCTGTGTCTAGCCTGTGTCTAGCCTGTGTCTAGCCTGTGTCTAGCCTGTGTCTAGCCTGTGTCTAGCCTGTGTCTAGCCTGTGTCTAGCCTTTGTCTAGCCTGTGTCTAGCCTGTATCTAGCCTGTGTCTAGCCTGTGTCTAGCCTGTGTCTAGCCTGTGTCTAGCCTGTGTCTAGCCTGTGTCTAGCCAGTGCCCAGCCAGTGTCTAGCCTATGTCTAGCCTGTGCCTAGCAAGTTTCTAGCCTGTGTCTGGCCTATGTCTAGCCTGTGTCTAGCCTGTGCCTAGCAAGTTTCTAGCCTGTGTCTGGCCTGTGTCTAGCCTGTGTCTAGCCTGTGTCGTGCCTGTGTCTAGCCTGTGTCTAGCCTGTGCCTAGCCAGTTTCTAGCCTGTGTCTAGCCTGTGCTTAGCCAGTGTCTAGTCTGTGCCAAGCCAGTGTCTAGCCTAAGCCTAACCATTGTCTAGCCTGTGCCTTGCCTGTGACTGGCATGTGCATAGCCTGTGCCTAGCCAGTGTCTAGCCTGTGTCTAGCCTGTGCCTTGCCTGAGACTGGCATGTGCATAGCCTGTGCCTAGCCAGTGTCTAGCATGTGTCTAGCCTGTGCCTTGCCTGAGACAGGCATGTGCATAGCGTGTGCCTAGCCAGTGTCTAGCCAGTGCCTAGCCTGTGCCTAGCCAGTGTCTAGCCTTTGTCCAGCCTGAGCATAGCCTGTGTCTAGCCTGTGCCTAGCCAGTGTCTAGCCTGTGTCTAGCCTGTGCCTTGCCTGAGACTGGCATGTGCATAGCCTGTGCCTAGCCAGTGTCTAGCATGTGCCTAGCCTGTGCCTAGCCTGTGCCTTGCCTGTGCCTAGCCTGTGACTAGCCTGTGTCTAGCCTGTGCCTTGCCTGTGACTGGCATGTGCATAGCCTGTGCCTAGCCAGTGTCTAGCATGTGTCTAGCCTGTGCCTTGCCTGAGACAGGCATGTGCATAGCGTGTGCCTAGCCAGTGTCTAGCCAGTGCCTAGCCTGTGCCTAGCCAGTGTCTAGCCTTTGTCCAGCCTGTGCATAGCCTGTGTCTAGCCTGTGCCTAGCCAGTGTCTAGCCTGTGTCTAGCCTGTGCCTTGCCTGAGACTGGCATGTGCATAGCGTGTGCCTAGCCAGTGTCTAGCCTGTGTCTAGCCTGTGCCTTGCCTGAGACTGGCATGTGCATAGCGTGTGCCTAGCCAGTGTCTAGCCTGTGTCTAGCCTGTGCCTTGCCTGAGACTGGCATGTGCATAGCGTGTGCCTAGCCAGTGTCTAGCCAGTGCCTAGCCTGTGCCTAGCCAGTGTCTAGCCTGTGTCTAGCCTGTGCCTTGCCTGAGACTGGCATGTGCATAGCGTGTGCCTAGCCAGTGTCTAGCCAGTGCCTAGTCTGTGCCTAGCCTGTGCCTTGCCTGTGCCTAGCCTGTGACTAGCCTGTGTCTAGCCTGTGCCTTGCCTGTGACTGGCATGTGCATAGCCTGTGCCTAGCCAGTGTCTAGCCTGTGTCTAGCCTGTGCCTTGCCTGAGACTGGCATGTGCATAGCCTGTGCCTAGCCAGTGTCTAGCATGTGTCTAGCCTGTGCCTTGCCTGAGACAGGCATGTGCATAGCGTGTGCCTAGCCAGTGTCTAGCCAGTGCCTAGCCTGTGCCTAGCCAGTGTCTAGCCTTTGTCCAGCCTGTGCATAGCCTGTGTCTAGCCTGTGCCTAGCCAGTGTCTAGCCTGTGTCTAGCCTGTGCCTTGCCTGAGACTAGCATGTGCATAGCCTGTGCCTAGCCAGTGTCTAGCATGTGCCTAGCCTGTGCCTAGCCTGTGCCTTGCCTGTGAATAGCCTGTGACTAGCCTGTGTCTAGCCTGTGCCTTGCCTGTGACTGGCATGTGCATAGCCTGTGCCTAGCCAGTGTCTAGCATGTGTCTAGCCTGTGCCTTGCCTGAGACAGGCATGTGCATAGCGTGTGCCAAGCCAGTGTCTAGCCAGTGCCTAGCCTGTGCCTAGCCAGTGTCTAGCCTTTGTCCAGCCTGTGCATAGCCTGTGTCTAGCCTGTGCCTAGCCAGTGTCTAGCCTGTGTCTAGCCTGTGCCTTGCCTGAGACTGGCATGTGCATAGCCTGTGCCTAGCCAGTGTCTAGCATGTGTCTAGCCTGTGCCTTGCCTGAGACTGGCATGTGCATAGCGTGTGCCTAGCCAATGTCTAGCCTGTGTCTAGCCTGTGCCTTGCCTGAGACTGGCATGTGCATAGCGTGTGCCTAGCCAGTGTCTAGCCAGTGTCTAGCCAGTGCCTAGCCTGTGCCTAGCCAGTGTCTAGCCTGTGTCTAGCCTGTGCCTTGCCTGAGACTGGCATGTGCATAGCGTGTGCCTAGCCAGTGTCTAGCAAGTGCCTAGCCTGTGCCTAGCCTGTGCCTTGCCTGTGCCTAGCCTGTGACTAGCCTGTGTCTAGCCTGTGCCTTGCCTGTGACTGGCATGTGCATAGCCTGTGCCTAGCCTGTGTCTAGCCTGTGTCTAGCCTGTGTCTAGCCTGTGTCTAGCCTGTGTCTAGCCTGTGTCTAGCCTGTGTCTAGCCTGTGTCTAGCCTGTGTCTAGCCTGTGTCTAGCCTGTGTCTAGCTTGTGTCTAGCTTGTGTGTAGCCTGTGTCTAGCCTGTGTCTAGCCTGTGTCTAGCCTGTGTCTAGCCTGTGTGTAGCCTGTGTCTAGCCTGTGTGTAGCCTGTGTCTAGCCTGTGTCTAGCCTGTGTCTAGCCTGTGTCTAGCGTGTGTCTAGCCTGTGTCTAGCCTGTGTCTAGCCTGTGCCTAGCCAGTGCCCAGCCAGTGTCTAGCCTGTGTCTAGCCTGTGCCTAGCAAGTTTCTAGCCTGTGTCTGGCCTATGTCTAGCCTGTGTCTAGCCTGTGCCTAGCAAGTTTCTAGCCTGTGTCTGGCCATTGTCTAGCCTGTGCCTAGCCTGTGCCTAGCCAGTGTCTAGCCTGTGTCTAGCCTGTGCCTTGCCTGAGACTGGCATGTGCATAGCGTGTGCCTAGCCAGTGTCTAGCCAGTGCCTAGCCTGTGCCTAGCCTGTGCCTTGCCTGTGCCTAGCCTGTGACTAGCCTGTGTCTAGCCTGTGCCTTGCCTGTGACTGGCATGTGCATAGCCTGTGCTTAGCCAGTGTCTAGCCTGTTTCTAGCCTGTGCCTTGCCTGAGACAGGCATGTGCATAGCGTGTGCCTAGCCAGTGTCTAGCCAGTGCCTAGCCTGTGCCTAGCCAGTGTCTAGCCTTTGTCCAGCCTGTGCATAGCCTGTGTCTAGCCTGTGCCTAGCCAGTGTATAGCCTCTGTCTAGCCTGTGTCTAGCCGGTGTCTAGCCGGTGTCTAGCCGGTGTCTAGCCGGTGTCTAGCCGGTGTCTAGCCGGTGTCTAGCCGGTGTCTAGCCGGTGTCTAGCCGGTGTCTAGCCAGTGTCTAGCCGGTGTCTAGCCGGTGTCTAGCCTGTGCCTAGCCTGTGCCTAGCCTGTGCCTAGCCTGTGTCTAGCCTGTGTCTAGCCTGTGTCTAGCCTGTGTCTAGCCTGTGCCTTGCCTGTGACTGTCATGTGCATAGCCTGTGCTTAGCCAGTGTCTAGCCTGTTTCTAGCCTGTGCCTTGCCTGAGACAGGCATGTGCATAGCGTGTACCTAGCCAGTGTCTAGCCAGTGGCTAGCCTGTGCCTAGCCTGTGCCTAGCCAGTGTCTAGCCTTTGTCTACCCTGTGCATAGCCTGTGTCTAGCCTGTGCCTAGCCAGTGTATAGCCTCTGTCTAGCCTGTGTCTAGTCTGTGTCTAGCCGGTGTCTAGCCGGTGTCTAGCCGGTGTCTAGCCGGTGTCTAGCCGGTGTCTAGCCGGTGTCTAGCCGGTGTCTAGCCGGTGTCTAGCCGGTGTCTAGCCGGTGTCTAGCCGGTGTCTAGCCGGTGTCTAGCCGGTGTCTAGCCGGTGTTCAGCCGGTGTCTAGCCGGTGTCTAGCCGGTGTCTAGCCGGTGTCTAGCCTGTGCCTAGCCTGTGCCTAGCCTGTGCCTAGCCTGTGTCTAGCCTGTGTCTAGCCTGTGTCTAGCCTGTGTCTAGCCTGTGTCTAGCCTGTGCCTAGCCAGTGTCTAGCCAGTGCCCAGCCAGTGTCTAGCCTGTGCCTAGCCTGTGCCTAGCAAGTTTCTAGCCTGTGTCTGGCCTGTGTCTAGCCTGTGTCTAGCCTGTGTCGTAGCCTGTGTCTAGCCTGTGTCTAGCCTGTGTCTAGCCTGCGTCTAGCCTGTGTCTAGCCTGTGTCTAGCCTGTGCCTAGCCAGTGTCTAGCCAGTGCCTAGCCTGTGCCTAGCCAGTGTCTAGCCTTTGTCCAGCCTGTGCATAGCCTGTGTCTAGCCTGTGCCTAGCCAGTGTATAGCCTCTGTCTAGCCTGTGTCTAGCCGGTGTCTAGCCGGTGTCTAGCCGGTGTCTAGCCGGTGTCTAGCCGGTGTCTAGCCGGTGTCTAGCCGGTGTCTAGCCGGTGTCTAGCCGGTGTCTAGCCAGTGTCTAGCCGGTGTCTAGCCGGTGTCTAGCCTGTGCCTAGCCTGTGCCTAGCCTGTGCCTAGCCTGTGTCTAGCCTGTGTCTAGCCTGTGTCTAGCCTGTGTCTAGCCTGTGCCTTGCCTGTGACTGTCATGTGCATAGCCTGTGCTTAGCCAGTGTCTAGCCTGTTTCTAGCCTGTGCCTTGCCTGAGACAGGCATGTGCATAGCGTGTACCTAGCCAGTGTCTAGCCAGTGGCTAGCCTGTGCCTAGCCTGTGCCTAGCCAGTGTCTAGCCTTTGTCTACCCTGTGCATAGCCTGTGTCTAGCCTGTGCCTAGCCAGTGTATAGCCTCTGTCTAGCCTGTGTCTAGTCTGTGTCTAGCCGGTGTCTAGCCGGTGTCTAGCCGGTGTCTAGCCGGTGTCTAGCCGGTGTCTAGCCGGTGTCTAGCCGGTGTCTAGCCGGTGTCTAGCCGGTGTCTAGCCGGTGTCTAGCCGGTGTCTAGCCGGTGTCTAGCCGGTGTCTAGCCGGTGTCTAGCCGGTGTCTAGCCGGTGTCTAGCCGGTGTCTAGCCGGTGTCTAGCCGGTGTCTAGCCTGTGCCTAGCCTGTGCCTAGCCTGTGCCTAGCCTGTGTCTAGCCTGTGTCTAGCCTGTGTCTAGCCTGTGTCTAGCCTGTGTCTAGCCTGTGCCTAGCCAGTGTCTAGCCAGTGCCCAGCCAGTGTCTAGCCTGTGCCTAGCCTGTGCCTAGCAAGTTTCTAGCCTGTGTCTGGCCTGTGTCTAGCCTGTGTCTAGCCTGTGTCGTGCCTGTGTCTAGCCTGTGTCTAGCCTGTGTCTAGCCTGTGTCTAGCCTGTGTCTAGCCTGTGTCTAGCCTGTGTCTAGCCTGTGTCTAGCCTGTGTCTAGCCTGTGTCTAGCCTGTGTCTAGCCTGTGTCTAGCCTGTGCCTAGCCAGTGTCTAGCCAGTGCCCAGCCAGTGTCTAGCCTGTGCCTAGCCTGTGCCTAGCAAGTTTCTAGCCTGTGTCTGGCCTGTGTCTAGCCTGTGTCTAGCCTGTGTCGTGCCTGTGTCTAGCCTGTGTCTAGCCTGTGTCTAGCCTGTGTCTAGCCTGTGTCTAGCCTGTGTCTAGCCTGTGTCTAGCCTGTGTCTAGCCTGTGTCTAGCCTGTGTCTAGCCTGTGTCTAGCCTGTGTCTAGCCTTTGTCTAGCCTTTGTCTAGCCTGTGTCTAGCCTGTGTCTAGCCTGTGTCTAGCCTGTGTCTAGCCTGTGTTTAGCCTGTGTCTAGCCTGTGTCTAGCCTGTGTCTAGCCTGTGTCTAGCCTGTGTCTAGCCAGTGCCCAGCCAGTGTCTAGCCTGTGTCTAGCCTGTGCCTAGCAAGTTTCTAGCCTGTGTCTGGCCTATGTCTAGCCTGTGTCTAGCCTGTGCCTAGCAAGTTTCTAGCCTGTGTCTGGCCTGTGTCTAGCCTGTGTCTAGCCTGTGCACAGCCAGTGTCTAGCCTGTGTCTAGCCTGTGCCTAGCCAGTTTCTAGCCTGTGTCTAGCCTGTGCTTAGCCAGTGTCTAGTCTGTGCCAAGCCAGAGTCTAGCCTGTGCCTAACCATTGTCTAGCCTGTGCCTTGCCTGTGACTGGCATGTGCATAGCCTGTGCCTAGCCAGTGTCTAGCCTGTGTCTAGCCTGTGCCTTGCCTGAGACTGGCATGTGCATAGCCTGTGCCTAGCCAGTGTCTATCATGTGTCTAGCCTGTGCCTTGCCTGAGACAGGCATGTGCATAGCGTGTGCCTAGCCAGTGTCTAGCCAGTGCCTAGCCTGTGCCTAGCCAGTGTCTAGCCTTTGTCCAGCCTGTGCATAGCCTGTGTCTAGCCTGTGCCTAGCCAGTGTCTAGCCTGTGTCTAGCCTGTGCCTTGCCTGAGACTGGCATGTGCATAGCCTGTGCCTAGCCAGTGTCTAGCATGTGCCTAGCCTGTGCCTAGCCTGTGCCTTGCCTGTGCCTAGCATGTGACTAGCCTGTGCCTTGCCTGTGACTGGCATGTGCATAGCCTGTGCTTAGCCAGTGTCTAGCCTGTTTCTAGCCTGTGCCTTGCCTGAGACAGGCATGTGCATAGCGTGTGCCTAGCCAGTGTCAAGCCAGTGCCTAGCCTGTGCCTAGCCAGTGTCTAGCCTTTGTCCAGCCTGTACCTAGCCAGTGTATAGCCTCTGTCTAGCCTGTGTCTAGTCTGTGTCTAGCCGGTGTCTAGCCGGTGTCTAGCCGGTGTCTAGCCGGTGTCTAGCCGGTGTCTAGCCGGTGTCTAGCCGGTGTCTAGCCGGTGTCTAGCCGGTGTCTAGCCGGTGTCTAGCCAGTGTCTAGCCGGTGTCTAGCCGGTGTCTAGCCTGTGCCTAGCCTGTGCCTAGCCTGTGCCTAGCCTGTGTCTAGCCTGTGTCTAGCCTGTGCCTTGCCAGTGACTGTCATGTGCATAGCCTGTGCTTAGCCAGTGTCTAGCCTGTTTCTAGCCTGTGCCTTGCCTGAGACAGGCATGTGCATAGCGTGTACCTAGCCAGTGTCTAGCCAGTGCCTAGCCTGTGCCTAGCCTGTGCCTAGCCAGTGTCTAGCCTTTGTCTACCCTGTGCATAGCCTGTGTCTAGCCTGTGCCTAGCCAGTGTATAGCCTCTGTCTAGCCTGTGTCTAGTCTGTGTCTAGCCGGTGTCTAGCCGGTGTCTAGCCGATGTCTAGCCGGTGTCTAGCTGGTGTCTAGCCTGTGTCTAGCCTGTGTCTAGCCTGTGTCTAGCCTGTGTCTTGCCTGTGTCTAGCCTGTGTCTAGCCTGTGTCTAGCCTGTGTCTAGCCTGTGTCTAGCCTGTGTCTAGCCTGTGTCTAGCCTGTGTCTAGCCTGTGTCTAGCCTGTGTCTAGCCTGTGTCTAGCCTGTGTCTAGCCTGTGTCTAGCCTGTGTCTGCCTAGCCTGTGTCTAGCCTGTGTCTAGCCTGTGTCTAGCCTGTGTCTAGCCTGTGTCTAGCCTGTGTCTAGCCTGTGTCTAGCCTGTGTCTAGCCTGTGTCTAGCCTGTGTCTAGCCTGTGTCTAGCCTGTGTCTAGCCTGTGTCTAGCCTGTGCCTAGTCTGTGTCTAGCCTGTGTCTAGCCTGTGCCTAGCCAGTGCCCAGCCAGTGTCTAGCCTGTGTCTAGCCTGTGCCTAGCAAGTTTCTAGCCTGTGTCTGGCCCTTGTCTAGCCTGTGTCTAGTCTGTGCCAAGCCAGTGTCTAGCCTGTGCCTAACCATTGTCTAGCCTGTGCCTTGCCTGTGACTGGCATGTGCATAGCCTGTGCCTAGCCAGTGTCTAGCCTGTGTCTAGCCTGTGCCTTGCCTGAGACTGGCATGTGCATAGCCTGTACCTAGCCAGTGTCTAGCATGTGTCTAGCCTGTGCCTTGCCTGAGACTGGCATGTGCATAGCGTGTGCCTAGCCAGTGTCTAGCCAGTGCCTAGCCTGTGCCTAGCCTGTGCCTTGCCTGTGCCTAGCCTGTGACTAGCCTGTGTCTAGCCTGTGCCTTGCCTGTGACTGGCATGTGCATAGCCTATGCTTAGCCAGTGTCTAGCCTGTTTCTAGCCTGTGCCTTGCCTGAGACAGGCATGTGCATAGCGTGTGCCTAGCCAGTGTCTAGCCAGTGCCTAGCCTGTGCCTAGCCAGTGTCTAGCCTTTGTCCAGCCTGTGTCTAGCCTGTGCCTAGCCAGTGTATAGCCTCTGTCTAGCCTGTGTCTAGTCTGTGTCTAGCCGGTGTCTAGCCGGTGTCTAGCCGGTGTCTAGCCGGTGTCTAGCCGGTGTCTAGCCGGTGTCTAGCCGGTGTCTAGCCGGTGTCTAGCCGGTGTCTAGCCGGTGTCTAGCCGGTGTCTAGCCGGTGTCTAGCCAGTGTCTAGCCGGTGTCTAGCCGGTGTCTAGCCTGTGCCTAGCCTGTGCCTAGCCTGTGCCTAGCCTGTGCCTAGCCTGTGTCTAGCCTGTGTCTAGCCTGTGTCTAGCCTGTGTCTAGCCTGTGTCTAGCCTGTGCCTTGCCTGTGAGTGTCATGTGCATAGCCTGTGCTTAGCCAGTGTCTAGCCTGTTTCTAGCCTGTGCCTTGCCTGAGACAGGCATGTGCATAGCGTGTACCTAGCCAGTGTCTAGCCAGTGCCTAGCCTAACCTGTGCCTAGCCTGTGCCTAGCCAGTGTCTAGCCTTTGTCTACCCTGTGCATAGCCTGTGTCTAGCCTGTGCCTAGCCAGTGTATAGCCTCTGTCTAGCCTGTGTCTAGTCTGTGTCTAGCCGGTGTCTAGCAAGTGTCTAGCCGGTGTCTAGCCGGTGTCTAGCCTGTGTCTAGCCTGTGTCTAGCCTGTGTATAGCCTGTGTCTAGCCTGTGTCTAGCCTGTGTCTAGCCTGTGTCTAGCCTGTGTCTAGCCTGTGTCTAGCCTGTGTCTAGCCTGTGTCTAGCCTGTGTCTAGCCTGTGTCTAGCCTGTGTCTAGCCTGTGTCTAGCCTGTGTCTAGCCTGTGTCTAGCCTGTGTCTAGCCTGTGTCTAGCCTGTGTCTAGCCTGTGTCTATCCTGTGTCTAGCCTGTGTCTAGCCTGTGCCTAGCCAGTGTCTAGCCAGTGCCCAGCCAGTGTCTAGCCTGTGTCTAGCCTGTGCCTAGCAAGTTTCTAGCCTGTGTCTGGCCTATGTCTAGCCTGTGTCTAGCCTGTGCCTAGCAAGTTTCTAGCCTGTGTCTGGCCCTTGTCTAGCCTGTGTCTAGCCTGTGCACAGCCAGTGTCTAGCCTGTGCCTAGCCAGTTTCTAGCCTGTGTCTAGCCTGTGCTTAGCCAGTGTCTAGTCTGTGCCAAGCCAGTGTCTAGCCTGTGCCTAGCCATTGTCTAGCCTGTGCCTTGCCTGTGACTGGCATGTGCATAGCCTGTGCCTAGCCAGTGTCTACCCTGTGTCTAGCCTGTGCCTTGCCTGAGACTGGCATGTGCATAGCCTGTGCCTAGCCAGTGTCTAGCATGTGTCTAGCCTGTGCCTTGCCTGAGACTGGCATGTGCATAGCGTGTGCCTAGCCAGTGTCTAGCCTGTGTCTAGCCTGTGCCTTTCCTGAGACTGGCATGTGCCTAGCCAGTGTCTAGCCAGTGTCTAGCCAGTGCCTAGCCTGTGCCTTGCCTGAGACTGGCATGTGCATAGCGTGTGCCTAGCCAGTGTCTAGCCAGTGCCTAGCCTGTGCCTAGCCTGTGCCTTGCCTGTGCCTAGCCTGTGACTAGCCTGTGTCTAGCCTGTGCCTTGCCTGTGACTGGCATGTGCATAGCCTGTGCTTAGCCAGTGTCTAGCCTGTTTCTAGCCTGTGCCTTGCCTGAGACAGGCATGTGCATAGCGTGTGCCTAGCCAGTGTCTAGCCAGTGCCTAGCCTGTGCCTAGCCAGTGTCTAGCCTTTGTACAGCCTGTGCATAGCCTGTGTCTAGCCTGTGCCTAGCCTCTGTCTAGCCAGTGTCTAGCCGGTGTCTAGCCGGTGTCTAGCCTGTGCCTAGCCGGTGTCTAGCCTGTGCCTAGCCTGTGCCTAGCCTGTGCCTAGCCTGTGTCTAGCCTGTGCACAGCCAGTGTCTAGCCTGTGCCTAGCCAGTTTCTAGCCTGTGTCTAGCCTGTGCTTAGCCAGTGTCTAGCCTGTTTCTAGCCTGTGCCTTGCCTGAGACAGGCATGTGCATAGCCTGTGCCTAGCCAGTGTCTAGCCTGTGTCTACCCTGTGCATAGCCTGTGTCTAGCCTGTGCCTAGCCAGTGTATAGCCTCTGTCTAGCCTGTGTCTAGTCTGTGTCTAGCCGGTGTCTAGCCGGTGTCTAGCCGGTGTCTAGCCGGTGTCTAGCCGGTGTCTAGTTGGTGTCTAGCCAGTGTCTAGCCGGTGTCTAGCCGGTGTCTAGCCGGTGTCTAGCCTGTGCCTAGCCGGTGTCTAGCCTGTGCCTAGCCGGTGTCTAGCCTGAACCTAGCCTGTGCCTAGCCTGTGCCTAGCCTGTGCCTAGCCTGTGTCTAGCCTGTGCACAGCCAGTGTCTAGCCTGTGCCTAGCCAGTTTCTAGCCTGTGTCTAGCCTGTGCTTAGCCAGTGTCTAGCCTGTTTCTAGCCTGTGCCTTGCCTGAGACAGGCATGTGCATAGCGTGTACCTAGCCAGTGTCTAGCCAGTGCCTAGCCTTTGTCTACCCTGTGCATAGCCTGTGTCTAGCCTGTGCCTAGCCAGTGTATAGCCTCTGTCTAGCCTGTGTCTAGTCTGTGTCTAGCCGGTGTCTAGCCGGTGTCTAGCCGGTGTCTAGCCGGTGTCTAGCCGGGGTCTAGCCGGTGTCTAGCCGGTGTCTAGCCGGTGTCTAGCCGGTGTCTAGCCTGTGCCTAGCCTGTGCCTAGCCTGTGTCTAGCCTGTGTCTAGCCTGTGTCTAGCCTGTGTCAAGCCTGTGTCTAGCCTGTGTCTAGCCTGTGTCTAGCCTGTGTCTAGCCTGTGTCTAGCCTGTGTCTAGCCTGTGTCTAGCCTGTGTCTAGCCTGTGTCTAGCCTGTGTCTAGCCTGTGTCTAGCCTGTGTCTAGCCTGTGTCTAGCCTGTGTCTAGCCTGTGTCTAGCCTGTGTCTAGCCTGTGTCTAGCCTGTGTCTAGCCTGTGTCTAGCCGTGTGCCTTTCTAGCCAGTGCCCAGCCAGTGTCTAGCCTGTGTCTAGCCTGTGCCTAGCAAGTTTCTAGCCTTTGTCTGGCCTATGTCTAGCCTGTGTCTAGCCTGTGCGTAGCAAGTTTCTAGCCTGTGTCTGGCCTGTGTCTAGCCTGTGTCTAGCCTGTGCACAGCCAGTGTCTAGCCTGTGTCTAGCCTGTGCCTAGCCAGTTTCTAGCCTGTGTCTAGCCTGTGCTTAGCCAGTGTCTAGTCTGTGCCAAGCCAGTGTCTAGCCTGTGCCTAACCATTATCTAGCCTGTGCCTTGCCTGTGACTGGCATGTGCATAGCCTGTGCCTAGCCAGTGTCTATCCTGTGTCTAGCCTGTGCCTTGCCTGAGACTGGCATGTGCATAGCCTGTGCCTAGCCAGTGTCTAGCATGTGTCTAGCCTGTGCCTTGCCTGAGAATTGCATGTGCATAGCGTGTGCCTAGCCAGTGTCTAGCCTGTGTCTAGCCTGTGCCTTGCCTGAGACTGGCATGTGCATAGCGTGTGCCTAACCAGTGTCTAGCCAGTGCCTAGCCTGTGCCTAGCCTGTGCCTAGCCAGTGTCTAGCCTGTGTTTAGCCTGTGCCTTGCCTGAGACTGGCATGTGCATAGCCTGTGCCTAGCCTGTGCCTTGCCTGTGCCTTGCCTGTGCCTAGCCTGTGACTAGCCTGTGTCTAGCCTGTGCCTTGCCTGTGACTGGCATGTGCATAGCCTGTGCCTAGCCTGTGCCTAGCCTGTGTCTAGCCTGTGTCTAGCCTGTGCCTTGCCTGTGACTGGCATGTGCATAGCCTGTGCTTAGCCAGTGTCTAGCCTGTTTCTAGCCTGTGCCTTGCCTGAGACAAGCATGTGCATAGCGTGTGCCTAGCCAGTGTCTAGCCAGTGCCTAGCCTGTGCCTAGACAGTGTCTAGCCTTTGTCCAGCCTGTGTCTAGCCTGTGCCTAGCCAGTGTATAGCCTCTGTCTAGCCTGTGTCTAGTCTGTGTCTAGCCGGTGTCTAGCTGGTGTCTAGCCGGTGTCTAGCCGGTGTCTTGCCAGTGTCTAGCTGGTGTCTAGCCGGTGTCTAGCCTGTGCCTAGCCTGTGCCTAGCCTGTGCCTAGCCTGTGTCTAGCCTGTGTCTAGCCTGTGTCTAGCCTGTGTCTAGCCTGTGTCTAGCCTGTGTCTAGCCTGTGTCTAGCCTGTGTCTAGCCTGTGTCTAGCCTGTGTCTAGCCTGTGTCTAGCCTGTGTCTAGCCTGTGTCTAGCCTGTGTCTAGCCTGTGTCTAGCCTGTGTCTAGCCTGTGCCTAGCCTGTGTCTAGCCTGTGTCTAGCCTGTGTTTAGCCTGTGTCTAGCCTGTGCCTAGCCTGTGTCTAGCCTGTGTCTAGCCTGTGTTTAGCCTGTGTCTAGCTTGTGTTTAGCCTGTGTCTAGCCTGTGTCTAGCCTGTGTCTAGCCTGTGTCTAGCCTGTGTCTAGCCTGTGTCTAGCCTGTGTCTAGCCTGTGTCTAGCCTGTGTCTAGCCTGTGTCTAGCCTGTGTCTAGCCTGTGTCTAGCCTGTGTCTAGCCTGTGTCTAGCCTGTGTCTAGCCTGTGTCTAGCCTGTGTCTAGCCTGTGTCTAGCCTGTGTCTAGCCTGTGTCTAGCCTGTGTCTAGCCTGTGTCTAGCCTGTGTCTAGCCTGTGTCTAGCCTGTGTCTAGCCTGTGTCTAGCCTGTGTCTAGCCTGTGTCTAGCCTGTGTCTAGCCTGTGTCTAGCCTGTGTCTAGCCTGTGTCTAGCCTGTGCAGAGCCAGTGTCTAGCCAGTGCCCAGCCAGTGTCTAGCCTGTGTCTAGCCTGTGCCTAGCAAGTTTCTAGCCTGTGTCTGGCCTGTGTCTAGCTTGTGTCTAGCCTGTGTCTAGCCTGTGTCTAGCATGTGCCTAGCCTCTGCCTAGCCTGTACGTTGCCAGTGCCTAGCCTCTGCCTAGCCTGTGCCCAGCCAGTGTCTAGCCTGTGCCCAGCCAGTGTCTAGCCTGTGTCTAGCCTGTGCCTAGCCAGTTTCTAGCCTGTGTCTAGCCTGTGCTTAGCCCGTGTCTAGCCTGTGTCTAGCCTGTGTCTAGCCTGTGTCTAGCCTGTGTCTAGCCTGTGTCTAGCCTGTGTCTAGCCTGTGTCTAGCCTGTGTCTAGCCTGTGTCTAGCCTGTGTCTAGCCTGTGTCTAGCCTGTGCCAAGCCAGTGTCTAGCCAGTGCCCAGCCAGTGTCTAGCCTGTGTCTAGCCTGTGCCTAGCAAGTTTCTAGCCTGTGTCTGGCCTGTGTCTAGCTTGTGTCTAGCCTGTGTCTAGCCTGTGTCTAGCCTGTGTCTAGCATGTGCCTAGCCTCTGCCTACCCTGTACGTAGCCAGTGCCTAGCCTCTGCCTAGCCTGTGCCCAGCCAGTGTCTAGCCTGTGTCTAGCCTGTGCCTAGCCAGTTTCTAGCCTGTGTCTAGCCTGTGCTTAGCCCGTGTCTAGTCTGTGCCAAGCGCGTGTCTAGCCTGTGTCTAGCCTGTGTCTAGCCTGTTTCAAGCCTGTGTCTAGCCTGTGTCTAGCCTGTGTCTAGCCTGTGTCTAGCCTGTGTCTAGCCTGTGTCTAGCCTGTGTCTAGCCTGTGTCTAGCCTGTGTCTAGCCTCTGTCTAGCCTGTGTCTAGCCTGTGTCTAGCCTGTGTCTAGCATGTGCCTAGCCTGTACGTAGCCAGTGCCTAGCCTCTGCCTAGCCTGTGCCCAGCCAGTGTCTAGCCTGTGTCTAGCCTGTGTCTAGCCTGTGCTTAGCCAGTGTCTAGTCTGTGCCAAGCCCGTGTCTAGCCTGTGTCTAGCCTGTGTCTAGCCTGTGTCTAGCCTGTTTCAAGCCTGTGTCTAGCCTGTGTCTAGCCTGTATCTAGCCTGTGTCTAGCCTGTGTCTAGCCTGTGTCTAGCCTGTGTCTAGCCTGTGTCTAGCCTGTGTTTAGCCTGTGTCTAGCCTGTGCCTAGCCAGTGTCTAGCCTGTGCCCAGCCTTTGTCTAGCCTGTGTCTAGCCTGTGTCTAGCCTGTGTCTAGCCTGTGTCTGGCCTGTGTCTAGCCTGTGTCTAGCCTGTGTCTAGCCTGTGTCTAGCCTGTGTCTAGCCTGTGTCTAGCCTGTTTCCAGCCTGTGCCTAGCCAGTGTCTAGCCAGTGTATAGCCTCTGTCTAGCCTGTGCCTAGCCAGTTTCTAGCCTGTGTCTAGCCTGTGCTTAGCCAGTGTCTAGTCTGTGCCAAGCCAGTGTCTAGCCTGTGCCCAGCAAGTGTCTAGCCTGTGTCTAGCCTGTGCCTAGCCAGTTTCTAACCAGTGTCTAGCCTGTGTCTAGCCTGTGTCTAGCCTGTGTCTAGCCTGTGTCCAGCCTGTGTCTAGCCTGTGTCTAGCCTGTGTCTAGCCTGTGTCTAGCCTGTGTCTCGCCTGTGTCTAGCCTGTGCCTAGCCTGTGTCTAGCCTGTGTCTAGCCTGTTTCCAGCCTGTGCCTAGCCAGTGTCTAGCCTGTGTCTAGCCTGTGTCTAGCCTGTGTCTAGCTTGTGTCTAGCCTGTGTCTAGCCTGTGCTTAGCCAGTGTCTAGTCTGTGCCAAGCCTGTGTCTAGCTTGTGTCTAGCCTGTGTCTTGCCTGTGTCTAGCCTGTGTCTAGAATGTGTCTAGCCTGTGTCTAGCCTGTGTCTAGCCTGTGTCTAGCCTGTGTCTAGCCTGTGTCTAGCCTGTGTCTAGCCTGTGTCTAGCCTGTGTCTAGCCTGTGTCTAGCCTGTGTCTAGCCTGTGTCTAGCCTGTGTCTAGCCTGTATCTAGCCTGTTTCTAGCCTGTGTCTAGCCTGTGTCTAGCCTGTGTCTAGCCTGTGTCTAGCCTGTGTCTAGCCTGTGTCTAGCCTGTGTCTAGCCTGTGTCTAGCCTGTGTCTAGCCTGTGTCTAGCCTGTGTCTAGCCTGTGTCCTGCCTGTGTCTAGCCTGTGTCTAGAATGTGTCTAGCCAGTGTCTAGCCTGTGTCTAGCCTGTGTCTAGAATGTGTCTAGCCTGTGTCTAGCCTGTGCCTAGCCAGTGTCTAGCCTTTACCCAGCCAGTTTCTAGCCTGTGTCTAGCCTGTGCCTAGCAAGTTTCTAGCCTGTGTCTGGCCTGTGTCTAGCCTGTGTCTAGCCTGTGTCTAGCCTGTGTCTAGCATGTGCCTAGCCTCTGCCTAGCCTGTACGTAGCCAGTGCCTAGCCTCTGCCTAGCCTGTGCCCAGCCAGGGTCTAGCCTGTGTCTAGCCTGTGCCTAGCCAGTTTCTAGCCTGTGTCTAGTCTGTGCTTAGCCAGTGTCTAGTCTGTGCCAAGCCCCTGTCTAGCCTGTGTCTAGCCTGTTTTAAGCCTGTGTCTAGCCTGTGTCTAGCCTGTGTCTAGCTTGTGTCTAGCCTTTGTCTAGCTTGTGTCTAGACTGTGTCTAGCCTGTGTCTAGCCTGTGTCTAGCCTGTGTCTAGCCTGTGTCTAGCCTGTGCCTAGCCAGTGTCTAGCCAGTGTATAGCCTCTGTCTAGCCTGTGCCTAGCCAGTTTCTAGCCTGTGTCTAGCCTGTGCTTAGCCAGTGTCTAGTCTGTGCCAAGCCAGTGTCTAGCCTGTGTCTAGCCTGTATCTAGCCTGTTTCTAGCCTGTGTCTAGCCTGTGTCAAGCGTGTGTCTTGCCTGTCTAGAATGTGTCTAGCCTGTGTCTAGCCTGTGTCTAGCCTGTGTCTAGCCTGTGTCTAGCCTGTGTCTAGCCTGTATCTAGCCTGTTTCTAGCCTGTGTCTAGCCTGTGTCTAGCCTGTATCTAGCCTGTGTCTAGCCTGTGTCTAGCCTGTGTCTAGCCTGTATCTAGCCTGTTTCTAGCCTGTGTCTAGCCTGTGTCTAGAATGTGTCTAGCCTGTGTCTAGCCTGTGTCTAGCCTGTGTCTAGCCTGTGTCTAGCCTGTGTCTAGCCTGTGTCTAGCCCGTGTCTACCCTGTGTCTAGCCTGTGTCTTGCCTGTGCCCAGCCAGTGTCTAGCCTGTGTCTAGCCTGTGCCTAGCCAGTTTCTAGCCTGTGTCTAGCCTGTGTCTAGCCTGTGTCTTGCCTGTGTCTAGCCTGTGTCTAGAATGTGTCTAGCCTGTGTCTAGCCTGTGTCTAGCCTGTGTCTAGCCTGTGTCTAGCCTGTGTCTAGCCTGTGTCTAGACTGTGTCTAGCCTGTGTCTAGCCTGTGTCTAGCCCGTGTCTAGCCTGTGTCTAGCCTGTGTCTTGCCTGTGCCCAGCCAGTTTCTAGCCTGTGTCTAGCCTGTGCTTAGCCAGTGTCAAGTCTGTGTCAAGCCAGTGTCTAGCCCGTGTCTAGCCTGTGTTTAGCCTGTTTCTAGCCTGTGTCTGGCCTGTGTCTAGCCTGTGTCTAGCCTGTGTCTAGCCTGTGTCTAGCTTGTGTCTAGCTTGTGTCTAGCCTGTGTCTAGCCTGTGTCTAGTTTGTGTCTAGCCTGTGCCTAGCCAGTGTCTAGCCTGTGCCTAGCCAGTGTCTAGCCTATGTCTAGCCTGTGCCTAGCCAGTTTCTAGCCTGTGTCTAGCCTGTGTCTAGCCTGTGTCTAGCCTGTGTCTAGCCTTTGTCTAGCCTGTGTATAGCCTGTGTCTAGCATGTGCCTAGCCTGTGCCTGGCCTGTGTCTACCCTGTGTCTAGCCTGTGCCTAGCCTGTGTTTAGCCTGTGTCTAGCATGTGCCTAGCCTCTGCCTAGCCTGTACGTAGCCAGTGCCTAGCCTCTGCCTAGCCTGTGCCCAGCCAGAGTCTAGCCTGTGTCTAGCCTGTGCCTAGCCAGTTTCCAGCCTGTGTCTAGCCTGTGCTTAGCCAGTGTCTAGTCTGTGCCAAGCCCGTGTCTAGCCTGTATCTAGCCTGTGTCCAGCCTGTGTCTAGCCTGTGTCTAGCCTGTGTCTAGCCTGTGTCTAGCCTGTGTCTTGCCTGTGTCTAGCCTGTGTCTAGAATGTGTCTAGCCTGTGTCTAGCCTGTGTCTAGCCTGTGTCTAGCCTGTGTCTAGCCTGTGTCTAGCCTGTGTCTAGCCTGTATCTAGCCTGTTTAAAGCCTGTGTCTAGCCTGTGTCTAGCCTGTGTCAAGCCTGTGACTAGCCTGTGTCTAGCCTGTGTCTAGCCTGTGTCTAGCCTGTGTCTAGCCTGTGTCTAGCCTGTGTCTAGCCTGTGTCTAGCCTGTGTCTAGCCTGTGTCTAGCCTGTGTCTAGCCTGTGTCTAGCCTGTGTCTAGCCTGTGTCTAGCCTTTGTCTAGCCTGTGTCTAGCCTGTGTCTAGCACGTGTGTAGCCTGTGCCTAGCCAGTGTCTAGCCAGTGTCTAGCCAGTGTATAGCCTGTGCCTAGCCAGTTTCTAGCCTGTGTCTAGCCTGTGCTTAGGCAGTGTCTAGTCTGTGCCAAGCCAGTGTCTAGCCTGTGTCTAGCCTGTATCTAGCCTGTTTCTAGCCTGTGTCTAGCCTGTGTCTAACCTGTGTCTAGCTTGTGTCTAGCCTGTGTCTAGCCTGTGTCTAGCCTGTGTCTAGCCTGTGTCTAGCCTGTGTCTAGCCTGTGTCTTGCCTGTGTCTAGCCTGTGTCTAGAATGTGTCTAGCCTGTGTCAAGCCTGTGTCTAGCCTGTGTCTAGCCTGTGTCTAGCCTGTGTCTAGCCTGTGTCTAGCCTGTGTCTTGCCTGTGCCCAGCCAGTGTCTAGCCTGTGTCTAGCCTGTGCCTAGCCAGTTTCTAGCCTGTGTCTAGCCTGTGCTTAGCCAGTGTCAAGTCTGTGTCAAGCCCGTGTCTAGCCTGTGTTTAGCCTCTTTCTAGCCTGTGTCTGGCCTGTGTCTAGCCTGTGTCTAGCCTGTGTCTTGCCTGTGTCTAGCCTGTGTCTAGAATGTGTCTAGCCTGTGTCTAGAATGTGTCTAGCCTGTGTCTAGCCTGTGTCTAGCCTGTGTCTAGCCTGTGTCTAGCCTGTATCTAGCCTGTTTCTAGCCTGTGTGTAGCCTGTGTGTAGCCTGTGTCTAGCCTGTGTCTAGCCTGTGTCTAGCCTGTGTCTAGCCTGTGTCTAGCCTGTGTCTAGCCTGTGTCTAGAACGTGTCTAGCCTGTGTCTAGCCTGTGTCTAGCCTGTGTCTAGCCTGTGTCTAGCCTGTGTCTAGCCTGTGTCTAGCCTGTGTCTAGCCTGTGTCTAGCCTGTGTCTAGCCTGTGTCTAGCCTGTGTCTAGCCTGTGTCTAGCCTGTGTCTAGCCTGTGTCTAGCCTGTGTCTAGCCTGTGTCTAGCCTGTGTCTAGCCTGTGTCTAGCCTGTGTCTAGCCTGTGTCTAGCTTGTGTCTAGCGCGTGTGTAGCCTGTGCCTAGCCAGTGTCTAGCCAGTGTATAGCCTGTGCCTAGCTAGTTTCTAGCCTGTGTCTAGCCTGTGCTTAGCCAGTGTCTAGTCTGTGCCAAGCCTGTGTCTAGCCTGTGTCTAGCCTGTATCTAGCCTGTTTCTAGCCTGTGTCTAGCCTGTGTCTAGCCTGTGTCTAGCTTGTGTCTAGCCTGTGTCTAGCCTGTGTCTAGCCTGTGTCTAGCCTGTGTCTAGCCTGTGTCTTGCCTGTGTCTAGCCTGTGTCTAGAATGTGTCTAGCCTGTGTCTAGCCTGTGTCTAGCCTGTGTCTAGCCTGTATCTAGCCTGTGTCTAGCCTGTGTCTAGCCTGTGTCTAGCCTGTGTCTAGCCTGTGTCTAGCCTGTATCTAGCCTGTTTCTAGCCTGTGTCTAGCCTGTGTCTAGCCTGTGTCTAGCTTGTGACTAGCCTGTGTCTAGCCTGTGTCTAGCCTGTGTCTAGCCTGTGTCTAGCCTGTGTCTAGCTTGTGTCTAGCCTGTGTCTAGCCTGTGTCTAGCCTGTGTCTAGCTAGCCTGTGTCTAGCCTGTGTCTAGCCTGTGTCTAGCCTGTGTCTAGCCTGTGTCTAGCCTGTGTCTAGCCTGTGTCTAGCCTGTGTCTAGCCTGTGTCTAGCCTGTGTCTAGCCTGTGTCTAGCCTGTGTCTAGCCTGTGTCTAGCGTGTGTAGCCTGTGTCTAGCCAGTGTCTAGCCTGTGTCTAGCCTGTGCCTAGCCAGTTTCTAGCCTGTTTCTAGCCTGTGCTTAGGCAGTGTCTAGTCTGTGCCAAGCCAGTGTCTAGCCTGTGTCTAGCCTGTATCTAGCCTGTGTCTAGCCTGTGTCTAGCCTGTGTCTAGCCTGTGTCTAGCCTGTGTCTAGCCTGTGTCTAGCCTGTGTCTAGCCTGTGTCTAGCCTGTGTCTAGCCTGTGTCTTGCCTGTGTCTAGCCTGTGTCTAGAATGTGTCTAGCCTGTGTCAAGCCTGTGTCTAGCCTGTGTCTAGCCTGTGTCTAGCCTGTGTCTAGCCTGTGTCTTGCCTGTGCCCAGCCAGTGTCTAGCCTGTGTCTAGCCTGTGCCTAGCCAGTTTCTAGCCTGTGTCTAGCCTGTGCTTAGCCAGTGTCAAGTCTGTGTCAAGCCCGTGTCTAGCCTGTGTTTAGCCTCTTTCTAGCCTGTGTCTGGCCTGTGTCTAGCCTGTGTCTAGCCTGTGTCTTGCCTGTGTCTAGCCTGTGTCTAGAATGTGTCTAGCCTGTGTCTAGAATGTGTCTAGCCTGTGTCTAGCCTGTGTCTAGCCTGTGTCTAGCCTGTAACTAGCCTGTGTCTAGCCTGTATCTAGCCTGTTTCTAGCCTGTGTGTAGCCTGTGTCTAGCCTGTGTCTAGCCTGTGTCTAGCCTGTGTCTAGCCTGTGTCTAGAATGTGTCTAGCCTGTGTCTAGCCTGTGTCTAGCCTGTGTCTAGCCTGTGTCTAGCCTGTGTCTAGCGCGTGTGTAGCCTGTGCCTAGCCAGTGTCTAGCCAGTGTATAGCCTGTGCCTAGCTAGTTTCTAGCCTGTGTCTAGCCTGTGCTTAGCCAGTGTCTAGTCTGTGCCAAGCCTGTGTCTAGCCTGTGTCTAGCCTGTATCTAGCCTATTTCTAGCCTGTGTCTAGCCTGTGTCTAGCCTGTGTCTAGCTTGTGTCTAGCCTGTGTCTAGCCTGTGTCTAGCCCGTGTCTAGCCTGTGTTTAGCCTGTTTCTAGCCAGTGTCTGGCCTGTTTCTAGCCTGTGTCTAGCCTGTGTCTAGCCTGTGTCTAGCTTGTGTCTAGCCTGTGTCTAGCCTGTGTCTAGCCTGTGTCTAGCCTGTGTCTAGCCTGTGCCTAGCCAGTGTCTAGCCTTTGTCTAGCCTGTGCCTAGCCAGTTTCTAGCCTGTGTCTAGCCTGTGTCTAGCCTGTGTCTAGCCTGTGTCTAGCCTGTGTCTAGCCTTTGTCTAGCCTGTGTATAGCCTGTGTCTAGCATGTGCCCAGCCTGTGCCTGGCCTGTGTCTAGCCTGTGTCTAGCCTGTGTCTAGCCTGTGTCTAGCCTGTGTCTAGCCTGTGTCTAGCCTGTGACTAGCCTGTGTCTAGCATGTGCCTAGCCTCTGCCTAGCCTGTACGTAGCCAGTGCCTAGCCTCTGCCTAGCCTGTGCCCAGCCAGTGTCTAGCCTGTGTCTAGCCAGTGTCTAGCCTGTGTCTAGCCTGTGCCTAGCCAGTTTCCAGCCTGTGTCTAGCCTGTGCTTAGCCTGTGCTTAGCCAGTGTCTAGTCTGTGCCAAGCCCGTGTCTAGCCTGTATCTGGCCTGTGTCTAGCGTGTGTCTAGCCTGTTTCAAGCCTGTGTCTATCCTGTGTCTAGCCTGTGTCTAGCTTGTGTCTAGCCTGTGTCTAGCTTGTGTCTAGCCTGTGTCTAGCCTGTGTCTAGCCTGTGTCTAGCCTGTGTCTAGCCTGTGTCTAGCCTGTGCCTAGCCAGTTTCTAGCCTGTGTCTAGCCTGTGTCTAGCCTGTGTCTAGCCTGTGTCTAGCCTGGGTCTAGCCTGTGTCTAGCCTGTGTCTAGCCTGTGTCTAGCCTGTGTCTAGCCTGTGTCTAGCCTGTGTCTAGCCTGTGTCTAGCCTGTGTCTAGTCTGTGTCTAGCCTGTGCCCAGCCAGTGTCTAGCCAGTGTCTAGCCTATGCCTAGCCTGTGTCTAGCCTGTGCCTAGCCAGTTTCTAGCCAGTGTCTAGCCTGTGTCTAGCCTGTGTCTAGCCTGTGTCTTGCCTGTGTCTAGCCTGTGTCTAGCCTGTGTCTAGCCTGTGTCTAGCCTGTGTCTAGCCTGTGTCTAGCATGTGTCTAGCCTGTGTCTAGCCTGTGTCTAGCCTGTGTCTAGCCTGTGTCTAGCCTGTGTCTAGCCTGTGTCTAGCCTGTGTCTAGCCTGTGTCTAGCCTGTGTCTAGCCTGTGTCTAGCCTGTGTCTAGCCTGTGTCTAGCCTGTGTTAGCCTGTGCCTTGCCTGTGTCTAGCCTATTCTAGCCTTCTAGCCTGTGCCTAGCCTGTGCCTAGCCTGTGCCTAGCCTGTGTCTAGCCTGTGTCTAGCCTGTGTCTAGCCTGTGTCTAGCCTGTGTCTAGCCTGTGTCTAGCCTGTGTCTAGCCTGTGCCTAGCCAGTTTCTAGCCTGTGTCTAGCCTGTGCTTAGCCAGTGTCTAGTCTGTGTCTAGCCTGTGCTAAGCCAGTGTCTAGTTTGTGCCAAGCCCGTGTCTAGCCTGTGTCTAGCCTGTGTCTAGCCTGTTTCAAGCCTGTGGTGTCTAGCCTGTGTCTAGCCTGTGTCTAGCCTGTGTCTAGCCTGTGTCTAGCCTGTGTCTAGCTTGTGTCTAGCCTGTGTCTAGCCTGTGTCTAGCCTGTGTCTAGCCTGTGTCTAGCCAGTGTCTAGCCTGTGTCTAGCCAGTGTCTAGCCTGTGTCTAGCCTGTGCCTAGCCAGTTTCTAGCCTGTGTCTGGCCTGTGCTTAGCCAGTGTCTAGTCTGTGTCTAGCCTGTGCTAAGCCAGTGTCTAGTGTAAAGTCTCGACGTAAAGTTCAGTTGCGTTGTAACGTCTCGAGATAAAGTTGATTAAAAGCAATGGGCGCACACATATTTTAACACAGGGAAATTTGGTATTAGTGGGACAAACGTCCCTTTTATTTTAAAGTATTCTACGAAGCAGGGATGGTCCCGCTTTATTCGGATTCAAAATTGAGAGTGTTCTCTTAACCTACATACAAAGGCTTTCTTAGGCTAAATCAATGGAGCTGCGCTGCCCGCGTAGCCGGCAGCGCTTCGACGCTTATATGTATATCTTATGTATATCTTATGTATACGAATTGTCGCCAAGAGACGACGTTGGAGGAGACGGAGTGTCATGTGCACACATAGTACGCGATCAGCGCATAGCCAGCGTGAGAATGCTGACTATGCAATTATGCATGTTAGGCTCCAAGTGGATGTTCATATTACACATGCACTTGGGCCGGGTTGTTTATGTAAACATTGCAACAAAGTGCTACAATGTATTAATGTATATTCAATGTATGAATATATGTCTATGTAGATATCTGTGCATATCACATCTCCCTCCTTTTTTAAAATAACGTAATATTATGGAGTTATTTTCTATTTTTTTTTTATTTTTTTTTTTTTTATTTGTTATTATTATATATTATTTTTTTTTTTGTTTGTTTTTTTTTTTTTTTTTTTAATTTTTTTTTTTTGGTTTTTTTTTTTTTTTTTTTTATATATAAATCTTAAACAATTTTATATATATATATATTTTTTTTTTTTAATTTATTTTTTATGTTATATATTTTTTTTTTGTTTTGTGTTCTTATATGCTTAATATTGTTTTTTTTTTTTTTTGTTCTTTTAAGTTCTTATAAAATTTAAGAATAAATGTGCTTGTTTTAAATGTTTTTTATTTAATAAAAGAAATTATTTAAAAAATGTTCTTATGGGTGGCCAACCCTACAAAATATATTAGGAAGTAAAAATTTTTAACCTATCTTTATGGACTATCTGTTTTTTATTTCTATTTCCTACAATTGTAATGTTATCGTTATCTCCTATTTCTCCTACTGTATAGGGTCCTAAATAGTTATTTTCCAATTTGTGACCTGTCTCATTCTTAACTAATACTTTATCTCCTATTTTTAACTCAAAGTTATTTGTATTCCTATCGTATCTTAGTTTCCTGTCGGCTTTTGCCTTTTCTAACATATGTCTAGCTCTTTTATAAGCTATTTCTAATCTAACTTTAACTTCTTTAGAATAGTCATCCATGTTATAAATGGGATCTATTCTGTCTATTTTATTAAAATCTGCGAACTGTCTTGGCAATCTTCCAAATACTAGTTCATATGGACAATATTCGTGAACTACTGATGGTGTTGTGTTGAAACAATAAGTAAAATATTGAATCCATACATCCCAATCAGTTTTGTCAACAGATATGTACGAGCGAACATACTCGTTAAATGTTCTGTGACTTCGTTCTATTGTTCCTAATGTCTGATGATGATGTGCTGCTGAAGTAATATTTTTTATTTTCATATACTTGCAGAGATCGTTTACGATTTGGTTTTTATATTCTGTTCCCATGTCCGTAATGATTGTTTTCATTGGACCGTACTTCAGAATAAAGTTTTCGAAAATAGCCTTAGCAACTGATTTTGCGCTTTTATTTGGTATGGGTACCGTTACCAAATATTTTGTTAAATCACAAATGATAGTGACAGCATACTCATTTCCATCTTCTGATCTTGGAAGTGGACCAATGGTATCTATCAAAACTATATCAAATGCTGTTGCTGGTGTTTCTGTTAAAGTCATTGGCGTTTTCGTGTGTTTCAACGTTTTCGCTTGTTGGCATTTTAAACATGTCTTAACATATTTGCTTATTGCCTTTGTCATTTGTGGCCAGTAATAAAAATTTTTTATTTTCTTCAGGGTTCTAGAAATTCCTGAATGACCTCCTTCTGACGGATCGTCATGATATTTAGACAGTATTGCTTGTATTTGAACCATATCATTTTTATCTATCTTAGTCACCTTGTTTAATAGCGCTATCTTTAAATTCTTTAATATTTCATTGCCCTTTTCTTTAAAATTCTTTATAGTGACAAACTCGAAGATTTGTTCACTTGGTGACAATTGCGTTTGAATGATTTTATTTATTCTTGCTTCTTCATTAAGCCTTTGAAAAAACTGATCTAAATCGATTTTTTCATTAGAATAAAAATTAGTCATATCAAAACGTGTTATAATATTTTTGCCTCTTTTTAACAAACACTTATGTTTGTCTATTTTGAGAACAACATATTTTCTGGCGTCAATATTATTGACTACCTGATAGATATTGGGCATTTCTTTATTTTCTTTCTTATTTTCTGGTTCATGCAATTTTTCACCTGCGCAGGTATTTTTCTGTCTTTTTGAAGCTCTCGTTTCGACCTTCATTATTTGTCTATTTATTTGTTTAAGCTCTCCGATAGTTATTCGGGAAAGAGCATCTGCTATATAATTATTTTTCCCCTTGAGATATTCTACCGTAAAATCATATTCTTCAAGATCCAGACGCATTCTGGTTAACTTGGAACTCGGGTTTCTCATTGAGAAAAGATATGATAGTGGCCTATGGTCACTCTGTACTAAGAAATGCCTACCATATATATATGGTCTAAAATGATTTATTGCCCAATGAATAGCTGCTAGTTCTTGCTCTGTAGTGGACTTATTACTTTCGCCTTTTGTAAAGGTTCTTGAAGCGTATGCCACTGGTAGCTGTTGACCGTTATGGTCCTGAGATAGTACCGCTCCACATGCCTGTTTACTGGCATCTGTGGTTATGCAAAATTGTTTGCTGAAATCTGGGTACTGAAGAAGTGTTGGTTTCATTAATTCCCTTTTAAGATACTCGAATGCTTCGTTACATTCGCTTGTCCATTCAAATGGAACGTTCTTTTTGCAAAGCCTCGTTAAGTGGCGTGATTTCTCAGAGAAATTTTTAATAAATCTTCTGTAATAATTGCAAAATGCTACAAATCGTCTAGACTCGTCTGCATTTGTTGGTTGTGGGTAGTTTTTAATTACCTCATATTTAGAGTCATCTGGTAATATACCTTTATCAGTACATTTATGACCTAAATATGTAACCTCTTTCATAAAGAAAGTGCATTTTTCTGGATGTAGCTTTAAATTATGTTGTCTACATAATTTGAAAACGTCGGTTAAATTCTTAAGCATGTGCTTTTCAGAACAACCTATGACTACTAAATCATCCATATACAGAAATGCTTGCGAAGGCTGTAAGCCTGTGAATGCAAGTGTCATCATTCTTTGAAATGAATTAGGAGCTATTTTTAAACCAAATGGTAGTCGCGTGTAGCGATAAGCACCTGTTGAAGTTGAGAATGATGTTATGTTTCTGGACTTTTCGTCTAATTCTATCTGATGGAATCCTGACATAAGATCCAGGCACGAGAAATATTTTGCTCGTCCTAATTGATCAAGAATATCTTCTATTCTTGGAAGTGGGAATTTATCTGCTAGTAGCTTCTTATTTATTTGACGATAGTCAACTACTAATCGCCATCTTTTTTCCGCCGAATTAGGCAGTGATTTCTTGGGTACCAAGAGAAGTGGGCTATTATATTCTGATATAGACGGCTCAACAATACCATCTTTTATCAGTTTGTCAACTTGCCTTTGAATTTCTGGCTTTTGACTTTCTGGCATTCTATAATTCTTAATGTATACAGGGGTCTTATCATTCAATCTCAATTTTTGCCTATAGAAATTATTAGCTGATATGGTTTCTGTTTCGAGACCAAAAATATCGCTATATTCGGTGCATAATTTAGTTAGATCGTTTTTAAATAACGACGGAAATTTAAGAAGTTTTAATACTTCTGAAGTTCTATGTGGGCTATTACTTATATTTGCATTATAAACATCATAATCGTCTAATGATTCGCTTTTTATATTTGCGCTGTTTACAATAGCGTCTTTTTCTGTTGTATTTATAATGCGAATCAACACGTTCTGAGTGTTTACTAGTGCACTTGCTACTATTATACCAGGTTGCAACTCCTGGTTGGGGATTAGAACATCGGTGTCAGTAGACCTTAGGCGAATCTTTCGAATCACTTCGGATCTAGCTGGCAAAACTATTTCATTATCAAATGAGTGTATTATAGGAATATTTATATTCCTGAAATTATTAGGCCTTAGGGTTAACCAATCTTCTTGGTCTAAAATACAATTGTATTTCTTTATGAAATCCAAGCCAATTATACCATCCCCTGGTATAGGAAAATTGTCAGGTACGATATGGAATTCATATGGTATTCATCTGATATATTGGTTTTGTTTCTTGAATTTAAACTATTTAAATTGTTATTTCTGCATTTAAGCAGTGAAATTTCTGCACCTGTATCTAATAAAAGAGTTACCATTGAATTGGTACTCATATTTTTTAGCTGAATAAAAATGCTTAAATTGAGATTGATTTTGTACAATTTCACTGTTGGCTGTTGCTCAAGGGGGCTGTCGGGTTTTCCGACTGTACATTTCTTACACTATTATTATTGTTATTTCTATTGTTTTGATTTTGGTTTTGGTTACCCCTGTAGTAACCTCCACCTCTGTTATTGTTCTGGTTACCGCCGCGTCCTCTATTTCCTCCGCGGTAACCACCTCGGCTTCTATAATTATTATTGTAATTATTATAATTTCCTCGGCCATTACCTCTATTTTGGTAATTTCCTCGGTTATTATTTCCTCGAAAGTGTCCTCTACTGTTATAGAATAACACACTATTCGAGTTGCCGGTCATTTCCGTACAGCAGTGTATATATTTTTCAATCACACTATTCATTGTGTTGAAATTTCCTGCCTCTAGTATGGTCTTGAGCTTATCGTGCTCACAGTTCTTTGTCATTGCAGTGATCGCTTCTTTTGTAGCGAATTTATCTGCATTGTTAGAATCTAGACCATCATCTATGTAGGCTGCCTCAAGCGACCTACGTAGGTTTTCTATTTCCGTTGTGTATTGCGCTGCAGTTTTGCCACGCTGTTGTGTATTAAGCAATTTAGCTTTTATGACATCAGGCGATTCGCCTTTAACTGATGCCTTTAATACACTTATTATACCGATAATGGTCGTTTCATTTTCAACTTTGTATGATAAAGGACCAATTATCTTTGTCTTGATTACCTCTACTGCTAGCATCTCCTGATCTCCTTTTGTGAGATCTGTTAAACGGAGAGCAGTGAGGAATCGATTTAGATTCACTTTCTTGCCGTCAAACTCAGGTATTGTGGACGAAATTTGTCGCACATATTCCCTTGACGTAGCGGCAGAGTCTGTCATTGTGATTCTTTTTTGTGTATTACTTGAACTTGAACTTGTATCAGAGTTTTCTTCTTCTGACAATTCAGGTAATGTTATTACCGCTGGAATTGAAAGATCGTGAAGATCCTCTTTTTTAATGTCCAATTCAAAGTCTTCTATGCTTTCTATTTCTTGGTTTAGTTTAGAGACTACAGGCGTGTTAAAAATAGTGGGTATGGTTACCTCCAAGCTATGTCTGGTTTTGACATTTAATAAGTTCTCGCGAAACTTATTTAGAAACTTCACTGCCTGTGTTAAATGACTTGTCGTTAGTCGTTCTTTTTCTGAACAAATTAATTGGCGTGCTTCATTAAAGCATTCTACCAATATCTGTGCATGCTTATTAAGAGTGCTCTGTCGCACTTCTCTATTTTGAGTAATGCACTTGTACGACTTGTCAAAATTAACTTTGATTTCTTTAAGTTCTTTTCTTATTTCTTGCCAGTCCATTTATGTATTATAAATTTATCTGTGCAAGAGAACTTTGTAAATCGTTGTCTCTCCTAAATAGATATTATCTTCAATTACTTGTTGTATTTTTACATACGGTAAAATCGATAATACCTTTGCCTTTTCGAGTTTCGAACAATGAAACAGGGGACTTGTATACAAGTCGAACGTATCTATGTATTCTGCCTCGAATTCGTGTACACTTATAAATGTACGAAATTTACTTAAGATCTGGATTGATCTTAGTATAAATAGAGGCTCCCTTCTTAAAGTTTCCTCGATAACATCTTCCATAATAATAAAAGAAATTTTTTCCTTTTTGTATTTATTTAAAGAAGAGAAGGTTCCTTTGAGCTTATAGCATTTAAGATTAACTTAAACGTCTGGGTTTAGGACGTTTTCAAAATGCATTCTAGCGTCAAAGTCGAGCTCAGCTATTTCTTGCAGTTCTTCTGCATTTATGGTAAGCCAACAATAGGCAGTAAATCTAACCGATACAAAAATGCGTGAGTAAAAACGCCCTAAAATGGTGGCGTAAATACTGGCATACTGATATATGTTTATAATCATATTTAAATCAGTTATATTTGGGTTATATGTGTTTAATTTTTATTGACTGTTTTCAGTCGTTTTATTAAGACTTTCGGGACTCTCTTCAGAATCCTCGTTATCTCTGTCGTTGGTATGTTAGGTGTTATTGAACGTTTGCGCATTTGCTCGTCCAAAAATCTTTCCATATCATTCCAAACGCTATCTTCTATGATGCCTAAGCATTCTCCTAGTATCTGTTCTATATTACTCATCCTATATATATATTTTGTATTGTATTTATCTTTTTTTTTTTTTTTTTTAAAAATTTTTAAACACATTTATTCTTTTAATTTTAATGTATTTTGACAATATTTTGTTTTCATTTTTTTTTTTTTTTAAATTTTATCTAGATCGTTGGCTCTGCTCTCATATTTCTTTTTTAAACATTTATTATGGAGCTTATACAATTTAATGAGCGCATTTACGATCATAATTGTGGCAATTATGCCAAGGATCAGAGTGATCCAGTCTAAATTATAGGTTCCTACTTCTACTTTATTTATTACATTTGCAGTAGAATCTACTGCCTTAGCATCTATTAGACCCATATCGGGCACAAAGCTTAATTTATATTTTTGTTTCTTATTTCTATCTAATTCCCTATCGCTTCCTATAACAAAATCTACTTTATAGATTTTGTTACCTATAGTCGACATACATATGTCTTCCTCCCTATAGGGCGTTTGGCTATACAGGCCAAACTCTTACCGGGCAAAGAAGTTTTTGCTCGATTTTACAATAGTTTTACAATTTTTAAGATCTTAATATAATATTATTTATTATTTATTTTAGTTGTGCGTTCTTTGTAACGCTGTCGGTTCCTCGGTGTGGTTGCTTCCTTAATGGCTCAGCTTGGAACGCTGGCGGTGCCGGTGCTGGCTGCACAGGCTGTTTAATGTTGTTGTTGTTCATTTCTGTCCATCGTTGCCGTAGTGTGCGGATAGCGCACCACAGTTTGTACCAGTCCCACGTTGACGTAGTGTGCGGATTGCGCACCACGTTTTCATCTGGTATTCCCACGTTGACGTAGTGTGCGGATTGCGCACCACGTTTTCATCTGGTAATCCCACGTTGCCGTAGTGTGCGGACTGCGCACCACGTTTTCCTGTGTCAGCTGGTCGTCGCCGGTGTTGGCACGCTGACACTCCCTCGCTGCTTCACTTTTTATTGATTGGGTTCCCCGGGTTGATACAGTGTTTGCAAGTATGCTCGCAAAACGGACTGTATAGGGGACCCTCGCAATCGTCGGGGCACCTTTTGGAGAAGTGTGGGAGGCCGATTTTCTGCGGTGGTGGAACTTTTTCTTTAGTAATCACTTTTATATTATTATCTGAGTGAGCGGTGGTGTGGGACTTTCTTTCTTTCAAAAAATTGGTGAGGTGGTCCAGCTCTGTTTGCAGTTTCTGAGCTGTCGACCACGGGGGGCGCTGGAGTTTTAGTGAATAATAGCCACTTTAAGTGCGCTATTCTTTTGTTCACTTTCGTCTGTACTCCGCCCCTATTTTTGCCCATCACACTCACGCACTCTACTCACTCAGATTTTCTTATGTGATCCACCGCAGTTTTTTTTTTTTTTAAGGCTCCTGCCTCACGGTCGCCATGTAAAGTCTCGACGTAAAGTTCAGTTGCGTTGTAACGTCTCGAGATAAAGTTGATTAAAAGCAATGGGCACACACATATTTTAACACAGGGAAATTTGGTATTAGTGGGACAAACGTCCCTTTTATTTTAAAGTATTCTACGAAGCAGGGATGGTCCCGCTTTATTCGGATTCAAAATTGAGAGTGTTCTCTTAACCTACATACAAAGGCTTTCTTAGGCTAAATCAATGGAGCTGCGCTGCCCGCGTAGCCGGCAGCGCTTCGACGCTTATATGTATATCCTATGTATATCTTATGTATACGAATTGTCGCCAAGAGACGACGTTGGAGGAGACGGAGTGTCATGTGCACACATAGTACGCGATCAGCGCATAGCCAGCGTGAGAATGCTGACTATGCAATTATGCATGTTAGGCTCCAAGTGGATGTTCATATTACACATGCACTTGGGCCGGGTTGTTTATGTAAACATTGCAACAAAGTGCTACAATGTATTAATGTATATTCAATGTATGAATATATGTCTATGTAGATATCTGTGCATATACACTTTAGCCTGTGTCTAGCTTGTGTCTAGCCTGTGTCTAGCCTGTGTCTAGCCTGTGCCTAGCCAGTGTCTAGCCTGTGCCCAGCCAGTGTCTAGCCTGTGTCTAGCCTGTGTCTAGCCAGTATTTAGCCTGTGCCCAGCCAGTGTCTAGCCTGTGTCTAGCCTGTGCCTAGCCAGTTTCTAGCCAGTGTCTAGCCTGTGTCTAGCCTGTAACTAGCCTGTGTCTTGCCTGTGTCTAGCCTGTGTCTAGCCTGTGTCTAGCCTGTGTCTAGCCTGTGTCTAGCCTGTGTCTAGCCTGTGTCTAGCCTGTGTCTAGCCTGTGTCTCGCCTGTGTCTAGCCTGTGCCTAGCCTGTGTCTAGCCTGTGTCTAGCCAGTGTCTAGCCTGTGTCTAGCCTGTTTCTAGCCTGTGCCTAGCCAGTTTCTAGCCTGTGTCTAGCCTGTGTCTAGCCAGTGTAAAGCCTCTGTCTAGCCTGTGCCTAGCCAGTTTCTAGCCTGTGTCTAGCCTGTGCTTAGCCAGTGTCTAGTCTGTGCCAAGCCAGTGTCTAGCCTGTGTCTAGCCTGTGCCTAGCCAGTGTCTAGCCTGTGTCTAGCCTGTGTCTAGCCTGTGTCTAGTCTGTATCTAGCCTGTGCCTAGCCAGTGTCTAGCCTGTGCCCAGCCAGTGTCTAGCCTGTGTCTAGCCTGTGCCTAGCCAGTTTCTAGCCAGTGTCTAGCCTGTGTCTAGCCTGTGTCTAGCCTTTGTCTTGCCTGTGTCTAGCCTGTGTCTAGCCTGTGTCTAGCCTGTGTCTAGCCTGTGTCTAGCCTGTGTCTAGCCTGTGCCTAGCCTGTGTCTAGCCTGTGTCTAGAATGTGTCTAGCCTGTGTCTAGCCTGTGTCTAGCCTGTGTCTAGCCTGTGTCTAGCCTGTGTCTAGCCTGTGTCTAGCCTGTGTCTAGCCTGTGTCTAGCCTGTGTCTAGCCAGTGTCTAGCCTGTGTCTAGCCTGTGCCTAGCCAGTTTCTAGCCTGTGTCTAGCCTGTGCTTAGCCAGTGTCTAGTCTGTGTCTAGCCTGTGCTAAGCCAGTGTCTAGTCTGTGCCAAGCCCGTGTCTAGCCTTTGTTTAGCCTGTGTCTAGCCTGTGTCTAGCCTGTTTCAAGCCTGTGTCTAGCCTGTGTCTAGCCTGTGTCTAGCTTGTGTCTAGCCTGTGTCTAGTTTGTGTCTAGCCTGTGTCTAGCCTGTTTCTAGCCTGTGTCTAGCCTGTGCCTAGCCAGTGTCTAGCCTGTGCCCAGCCAGTGTCTAGCCTGTGTCTAGCCTGTGCCTAGCCTGTGCCCAGCCAGTGTCTAGTTTGTGTCTAGCCTGTGCCTAGCCAGTTTCTAGCCAGTGTCTAGCCTGTGTCTAGCCTGTGTCTAGCCTGTGTCTAGCCTGTGTCTTGCTTGTGTCTAACCTGTGTCTAGCCTGTGTCTAGCCTGTGTCTAGCCTGTGTCTAGCCTGTGTCTAGCCTGTGTCTCGCCTGTGTCTAGCCTGTGCCTAGCCTGTGTCTAGCCTGTGTCTAGCCTGTGTCTAGCCTGTGTCTAGCCTGTTTCTAGCCTGTGCCTAGCCAGTGTCTAGCCAGTGTATAGCCTCTGTCTAGCCTGTGCCTAGCGAGTTTCTAGCCTGTGTCTAGCCTGTGCTTAGCCAGTGTCTAGTCTGTGCCAAGCCAGTGTCTAGCCTGTGTCTAGCCTGTATCTAGCCTGTTTCTAGCCTGTGTCCAGCCTGTGTCTAGCCTGTATCTAGCTTGTGTCTAGCCTGTGTCTAGCCTGTGTCTAGCCTGTGTCTAGCCTGTGTCTAGCCTGTATCTAGCCTGTGTCTAGCCTGTGTCTTGCCTGTGTCTAGCCTGTGTCTAGAATGTGTCTAGCCTGTGTCTAGTCTGTGTCTAGCCTGTGTCTAGTCTGTGTCTACCCTGTGTCTAGCCTGTGTCTAGCCTGTATCTAGCCTGTGTCTTGCCTGTGTCTAGCCTGTGTCTAGAATGTGTCTAGCCTGTGTCTAGCCTGTGTCTAGCCTGTGTCTAGCCAGTGTCTAGCCTGTGTCTAGCCTGTGTCTAGCCTGTGTCTAGCCTGTGTCTACCCTGTGTCTAGCCTGTGTCTAGCCTGTGTCTAGCCTGTGTCTAGCCTGTGTCTAGCCTGTGTCTAGCCTGTGTCTAGCCTGTGTCTAGCGCGTGTGTAGCCTGTGCCTAGCCAGTGTCTAGCCAGTGTATAGCCTCTGTCTAGCCTCTGTCTAGCCTGTGCCTAGCCAGTTTCTAGCCTGTGCCCAGCCAGTGTCTAGCCTGTGTCTAGCCTGTGTCTAGCCTGTGCCTAGCCAGTTTCTAGCCTGTGTCTAGCCTTTGTCTAGCCGGTTTCTAGCCTGTGTCTAGCCTGTGTCTAGCCTGTGTCTAGCCTGTGTCTAGCCTGTGTCTAGCCTGTGTCTAGCCTGCGCCTAGCCTGTGTCTAGCCTGTGTCTAGCCTGTGTCTAGCATGTGTTTAGCCTGTGTCTAGCCTGTGTCTAGCCTGTGTCTAGTCTGTGTCTAGCCTGTGCCTAGCCAGTGTCTAGCCTGTGCCCAGCCAGTGTCTAGCCTGTGTCTAGCCTGTGCCTAGCCAGTTTCTAGCCAGTGTCTAGCCTGTGCTTAGCCAGTGTCTAGTCTGTGCCAAGCCAGTGTCTAACCTGTGTCTAGCCTGTATCTAGCATGTTTCTAGCCTGTGTCTAGCTTGTGTCTAGCCTGTGTCTAGCTTTTGTCTTGCCTGTGTCTAGCCTGTGTCTAGAATGTGTCTAGCCTGTGTCTAGCCTGTGTCTAGCCTGTGTCTAGCCTGTGTCTAGCCTGTGTCTAGCCTGTGTCTAGCCTGTGTCTAGCCTGTGTCTAGCCTGTGTCTAGCCTGTGTCTAGCCTGTGTCTAGCCTGTGTCTAGCCTGTGTCTAGCCTGTGTCTAGCCTGTATCTAGCCTGTTTCTAGCCTGTGTCTAGCCTGTGTCTAGCCTGTGTCTAGCTTGTGTCTAGCCTGTGTCTAGCCTGTGTCTAGCCTGTGTCTAGCCTGTGTGTTGCCTGTGTCTAGCCTGTGTCTAGAATGTCTCTAGCCTGTGTCTAGCCTGTGTCTAGCCTGTGTCTAGCCTGTGTCTAGCCTGTGTCTAGCCTGTGTCTAGCCTGTGTCTAGGCGTGTGTAGCCTGTGCCTAGCCAGTGTCTAGCCAGTGTATAGCCTCTGTCTAGCCTGTGCCTAGCCAGTTTCTAGCCTGTGTCTAGCCTGTCCCCAGCCAGTGTCTAGCCTGTGTCTAGCCTGTGCCTAGCCAGTTTCTAGCCAGTGTCTAGCCTGTGTCTAGCCTGTGTCTAGCCTGTGTCTAGCCTTTGTCTTGCCTGTGTCTAGCCTGTGTCTAGCCTGTGTCTAGCCTGTGTCTAGCCTGTGTCTAGCCTGTGTCTCGCCTGTGTCTAGCCTGTGCCTAGCCTGTGTCTAGCCTGTGTCTAGAATGTGTCTAGCCTGTGTCTAGCCTGTGTCTAGCCTGTGTCTAGCCTGTGTCTAGCCTGTATCTAGCCTGTGTCTAGCCTGTGTCTAGCTTGTGTCTAGCCAGTGTCTAGCCTGTATCTAGCCTGTGCCTAGCCAGTTTCTAGCCTGTGTCTAGCCTGTGCTTAGCCAGTGTCTAGTCTGTGTCTAGCCTGTGCTAAGCCAGTGTTTAGTCTGTGCCAAGCCCGTGTCTAGCCTTTGTTTAGCCTGTGTCTAGCCTGTGTCTTGCCTGTTTCAAGCCTGTGTCTAGCCTGTGTCTAGCCTGTGTCTAGCTTGTGTCTAGCCTGTGTCTAGCTTGTGTCTAGCCTGTGTCTAGCCTGTTTCTAGCCTGTGTCTAGCCTGTGCCTAGCCAGTGTCTAGCCTGTGCCCAGCCAGTGTCTAGCCTGTGTCTAGCCTGTGCCTAGCCTGTGCCCAGCCAGTGTCTAGCTTGTGTCTAGCCTGTGCCTAGCCAGTTTCTAGCCAGTGTCTAGCCTGTGTCTAGCCTGTGTCTAGCCTGTGTCTAGCCTGTGTCTTGCTTGTGTCTAACCTGTGTCTAGCCTGTGTCTAGCCTGTGTCTAGCCTGTGTCTAGCCTGTGTCCAGCATGTGTCTCGCCTGTGTCTAGCCTGTGCCTAGCCTGTGTCTAGCCTGTGTCTAGCCTGTGTCTAGCCTGTGTCTAGCCTGTTTCTAGCCTGTGCCTAGCCAGTGTCTAGCCAGTGTATAGCCTCTGTCTAGCCTGTGCCTAGCGAGTTTCTAGCCTGTGTCTAGCCTGTGCTTAGCCAGTGTCTAGTCTGTGCCAAGCCAGTGTCTAGCCTGTGTCTAGCCTGTATCTAGCCTGTTTCTAGCCTGTGTCCAGCCTGTGTCTAGCCTGTATCTAGCTTGTGTCTAGCCTGTGTCTAGCCTGTGTCTAGCCTGTGTCTAGCCTGTATCTAGCCTGTGTCTAGCCTGTGTCTTGCCTGTGTCTAGCCTGTGTCTAGAATGTGTCTGGCCTGTGTCTAGTCTGTGTCTAGCCTGTGTCTAGTCTGTGTCTAGCCTGTGTCTAGCCTGTGTCTAGCCTGTATCTAGCCTGTGTCTTGCCTGTGTCTAGCCTGTGTCTAGAATGTGTCTAGCCTGTGTCTAGCCTGTGTCTAGCCTGTGTCTAGCCAGTGTCTAGCCTGTGTCTAGCCTGTGTCTAGCCTGTGTCTAGCCTGTGTCTACCCTGTGTCTAGCATGTGTCTAGCCTGTGTCTAGCCTGTGTCTAGCCTGTGTCTAGCCTGTGTCTAGCCTGTGTCTAGCCTGTGTCTAGCCTGTGTCTAGCCTGTGTCTAGCGCGTGTGTAGCCTGTGCCTAGCCAGTGTCTAGCCAGTGTATAGCCTCTGTCTAGCCTCTGTCTAGCCTGTGCCTAGCCAGTTTCTAGCCTGTGCCTAGCCAGTGTCTAGCCTGTGTCTAGCCTGTGTCTAGCCTGTGCCTAGCCTGTGTCTAGCCTGTGTCTAGCCTTTGTCAGCCAGTGTCTAGCCTGTGTCTAGCCTGTGTCTAGCCTGTGTTAGCCTGTGCCTAGCCAGTGTCTAGCCTGTGTCTAGCCTGTGTCTAGCCTGTGTCAAGCCTGTGTTTAGCCTGTGTCTAGCCTGTGTCTAGCCTGTGTCTAGCCTGTGTCTAGCCTGTGTCTAGCCAGTGTCTAGCCTGTGCCCAGCCAGTGTCTAGCCTGTGTTTAGCCTGTGCCTAGCCAGTTTCTAGCCAGTGTCTAGCCTGTGCTTAGCCAGTGTCTAGTCTGTGCCAAGCCAGTGTCTAACCTGTGTCTAGCCTGTATCTAGCATGTTTCTAGCCAGTGTCTAGCTTGTGTCTAGCCAGTGTCTAGCTTCTGTGCCAAGCCTGTGTCTAGCCTGTGTCTAGCCTGTGTCTAGCCTGTGTCTAGCCTGTGTCTTGCTTGTGTCTAGCCTGTGTCTAGAATGTGTCTAGCCTGTGTCTAGCCTGTGTCTAGCCTGTGTCTAGCCTGTGTCTAGCCTGTGTCTAGCCTGTGTCTAGCCTGTGTCTAGCCTGTGTCTAGCCTGTGTCTAGCCTGTGTCTAGCCTGTGTCTAGCCTGTATCTAGCCTGTTTCTAGCCTGTGTCTAGCCTGTGTCTAGCCTGTGTCTAGCTTGTGTCTAGCCTGTGTCTAGCCTGTGTCTAGCCTGTGTCTAGCCTGTATCTAGCCTGTTTCTAGCCTGTGTCTAGCCTGTGTCTAGCCTGTGTCTAGCTTGTGTCTAGCCTGTGTCTAGCCTGTGTCTAGCCTGTGTGTTGCCTGTGTCTAGCCTGTGTCTAGAATGTCTCTAGCCTGTGTCTAGCCTGTGTCTAGCCTGTGTCTAGCCTGTGTCTAGCCTGTGTCTAGCCTGTGTCTAGCCTGTGTCTAGCGCGTGTGTAGCCTGTGCCTAGCCAGTGTCTAGCCAGTGTATAGCCTCTGTCTAGCCTGTGCCTAGCCAGTTTCTAGCCTGTGTCTAGCCTCTGCTTAGCCAGTGTCTAGTCTGTGCCAAGCCAGTGTCTAGCCTGTGCCTAACCATTATCTAGCCTGTGCCTTGCCTGTGACTGGCATGTGCATAGCCTGTGCCTAGCCAGTGTCTATCCTGTGTCTAGCCTGTGCCTTGCCTGAGACTGGCATGTGCATAGCCTGTGCCTAGCCAGTGTCTAGCATGTGTCTAGCCTGTGCCTTGCCTGAGAATTGCATGTGCATAGCGTGTGCCTAGCCAGTGCCTAGCCTGTGTCTAGCCTGTGCCTTGCCTGAGACTGGCATGTGCATAGCGTGTGCCTAACCAGTGTCTAGCCAGTGCCTAGCCTGTGCCTAGCCTGTGCCTAGCCAGTGTCTAGCCTGTGTTTAGCCTGTGCCTTGCCTGAGACTGGCATGTGCATAGCCTGTGCCTAGCCTGTGCCTTGCCTGTGCCTTGCCTGTGCCTAGCCTGTGACTAGCCTGTGTCTAGCCTGTGCCTTGCCTGTGACTGGCATGTGCATAGCCTGTGCCTAGCCTGTGCCTAGCCTGTGTCTAGCCTGTGTCTAGCCTGTGCCTTGCCTGTGACTGGCATGTGCATAGCCTGTGCTTAGCCAGTGTCTAGCCTGTTTCTAGCCTGTGCCTTGCCTGAGACAGGCATGTGCATAGCGTGTGCCTAGCCAGTGTCTAGCCAGTGCCTAGCCTGTGCCTAGACAGTGTCTAGCCTTTGTCCAGCCTGTGCATAGCCTGTGTCTAGCCTGTGCCTAGCCAGTGTATAGCCTCTGTCTAGCCTGTGTCTAGTCTGTGTCTAGCCGGTGTCTAGCTGGTGTCTAGCCGGTGTCTAGCCGGTGTCTTGCCAGTGTCTAGCTGGTGTCTAGCCGGTGTCTAGCCAGTGTCTAGCCTGTGCTTAGCCAGTGTCTAGTCTGTGCCAAGCCAGTGTCTAACCTGTGTCTAGCCTGTATCTAGCATGTTTATAGCCTGTGTCTAGCTTGTGTCTAGCCTGTGTCTAGCTTTTGTCTAGCCTGTGTCTAGCCTGTGTCTAGCCTGTGTCTAGCCTGTGTCTTGCCTGTGTCTAGCCTGTGTCTAGAATGTGTCTAGCCTGTGTCTAGCCTGTGTCTAGCCTGTGTCTAGCCTGTGTCTAGCCTGTGTCTAGCCTGTGTCTAGCCTGTGTCTAGCCTGTGTCTAGCCTGTGTCTAGCCTGTGTCTAGCCTGTGTCTAGCCTGTATCTAGCCTGTTTCTAGCCTGTGTCTAGCCTGTGTCTAGCCTGTGTCTAGCTTGTGTCTAGCCTGTGTCTAGCCTGTGTCTAGCCTGTGTCTAGCCTGTGTGTTGCCTGTGTCTAGCCTGTGTCTAGAATGTGTCTAGCCTGTGTCTAGCCTGTGTCTAGCCTGTGTCTAGCCTGTGTCTAGCCTGTGTCTAGCGCGTGTGTAGCCTGTGCCTAGCCAGTGTCTAACCAGTGTATAGCCTCTGTCTAGCCTGTGCCTAGCCTGTGTCTAGCCTGTGTCTAGCCTGTGCTTAGCCAGTGTCTAGTCTGTGCCAAGCCAGTGTCTAGCCTGTGCCTAACCATTATCTAGCCTGTGCCTTGCCTGTGACTGGCATGTGCATAGCCTGTGCCTAGCCAGTGTCTATCCTGTGTCTAGCCTGTGCCTTGCCTGAGACTGGCATGTGCATAGCCTGTGCCTAGCCAGTGTCTAGCATGTGTCTAGCCTGTGCCTTGCCTGAGAATTGCATGTGCATAGCGTGTGCCTAGCCAGTGTCTAGCCTGTGTCTAGCCTGTGCCTTGCCTGAGACTGGCATGTGCATAGCGTGTGCCTAACCAGTGTCTAGCCAGTGCCTAGCCTGTGCCTAGCCTGTGCCTAGCCAGTGTCTAGCCTGTGTTTAGCCTGTGCCTTGCCTGAGACTGGCATGTGCATAGCCTGTGCCTAGCCTGTGCCTTGCCTGTGCCTTGCCTGTGCCTTGCCTGTGCCTAGCCTGTGACTAGCCTGTGTCTAGCCTGTGCCTTGCCTGTGACTGGCATGTGCATAGCCTGTGCCTAGCCTGTGCCTAGCCTGTGTCTAGCCTGTGTCTAGCCTGTGCCTTGCCTGTGACTGGCATGTGCATAGCCTGTGCTTAGCCAGTGTCTAGCCTGTTTCTAGCCTGTGCCTTGCCTGAGACAGGCATGTGCATAGCGTGTGCCTAGCCAGTGTCTAGCCAGTGCCTAGCCTGTGCCTAGACAGTGTCTAGCCTTTGTCCAGCCTGTGCATAGCCTGTGTCTAGCCTGTGCCTAGCCAGTGTATAGCCTCTGTCTAGCCTGTGTCTAGTCTGTGTCTAGCCGGTGTCTAGCTGGTGTCTAGCCGGTGTCTAGCCGGTGTCTTGCCAGTGTCTAGCTGGTGTCTAGCCGGTGTCTAGCCTGTGCCTAGCCTGTGCCTAGCCTGTGTCTAGCCTGTGTCTAGCCTGTGTCTAGCCTGTGTCTAGCCTGTGTCTAGCCTGTGTCTAGCCTGTGTCTAGCCTGTGTCTAGCCTGTGTCTAGCCTGTGTCTAGCCTGTGTCTAGCCTGTGTCTAGCCTGTGTCTAGCCTGTGTCTAGCCTGTGTCTAGCCTGTGTCTAGCCTGTGTCTAGCCTGTGTCTAGCCTGTGTCTAGCCTGTGTCTAGCCTGTGTCTAGCCTGTGTCTAGCCTGTGTCTAGCCTGTGTCTAGCCTGTGTCTAGCCTGTGTCTAGCCTGTGTCTAGCCTGTGTCTAGCCTGTTTCTAGCCTGTGTCTAGCTTGTGTCTAGCCTGTGTCTAGCCTGTGTCTAGCCTGTGTCTAGCCTGTGTCTAGCCTGTGTCTAGCCTGTGTCTAGCCTGTGTCTAGCCTGTGTCTAGCCTGTGTCTAGCCTGTGTCTAGCCTGTGTCTAGCCTGTGTCTAGCCTGTGTCTAGCCTGTGTCTAGCCTGTGTCTAGCCTGTGTCTAGCCTGTGTCTAGCCTGTGTCTAGCCTGTGTCTAGCCTGTGTCTAGCCTGTGTCTAGCCTGTGTCTAGCCTGTGTCTAGCCTGTGTCTAGCCTGTGTCTAGCCTGTGCCAAGCCAGTGTCTAGCCAGTGCCCAGCCAGTCTCTAGCCTGTGTCTAGCCTGTGCCCTGCAAGTTTCTAGCCTGTGTCTGGCCTGTGTCTAGCTTGTGTCTAGCCTGTGTCTAGCCTGTGTCTAGCCTGTGTCTAGCATGTGCCTAGCCTCTGCCTAGCCTGTACGTAGCCAGTGCCTAGCCTCTACCTAGCCTGTGCCCAGCCAGTGTCTAGCCTGTTCCCAGCCAGTGTCTAGCCTGTGTCTAGCCTGTGCCTAGCCAGTTTCTAGCCTGTGTCTAGCCTGTGTCTAGCCCGTGTCTAGCCTGTGTCTAGCCTGTGTCTAGCCTGTGTCTAGCCTGTGTCTAGCCTGTGTCTAGCCTGTGTCTAGCCTGTGTCTAGCCTGTGTCTAGCCTGTGTCTAGCCTGTGTCTAGCCTGTGTCTAGCCTGTGTCTAGCCTGTGCCAAGCCAGTGTCTAGCCAGTGCCCAGCCAGTGTCTAGCCTGTGTCTAGCCTGTGCCTAGCAAGTTTCTAGCCTGTGTCTGGCCTGTGTCTAGCTTGTGTCTAGCCTGTGTCTAGCCTGTGTCTAGCATGTGCCTAGCCTCTGCCTAGCCTGTACGTAGCCAGTGCCTAGCCTCTGCCTAGCCTGTGCCCAGCCAGTGTCTAGCCTGTGTCTAGCCTGTGCCTAGCCAGTTTCTAGCCTGTGTCTAGCCTGTGCTTAGCCCGTGTCTAGTCTGTGCCAAGCCCGTGTCTACCCTGTGTCTAGCCTGTGTCTAGCCTGTTTCAAGCCTGTGTCTAGCCTGTGTCTAGCCTGTGTCTAGCCTGTGTCTAGCCTGTGTCTAGCCTGTGTCTAGCCTGTGTCTAGCCTGTATCTAGCCTGTGTCTAGCCTGTGTCTAGCCTGTGTCTAGCCTGTGTCTAGCCTGTGTCTAGCCTGTGTTTAGCCTGTGTCTAGCCTGTGCCTAGCCAGTGTCTAGCCTGTGCCCAGCCTTTGTCTAGCCTGTGTCTAGCCTGTGTCTAGCCTGTGTCTAGCCTGTGTCTAGCCTGTGTCTGGCCTGTGTCTAGCCTGTGTCTAGCCTGTGTCTAGCCTGTGTCTAGCCTGTGTCTAGCCTGTGTCTAGCCTGTTTCCAGCCTGTGCCTAGCCAGTGTCTAGCCAGTGTATAGCCTCTGTCTAGCCTGTGCCTAGCCAGTTTCTAGCCTGTGTCTAGCCTGTGCTTAGCCAGTGTCTAGTCTGTGCCAAGCCAGTGTCTAGCCTGTGCCCAGCAAGTGTCTAGCCTGTGTCTAGCCTGTGCCTAGCCAGTTTCTAACCAGTGTCTAGCCTGTGTCTAGCCTGTGTCTAGCCTGTGTCTAGCCTGTGTCCAGCCTGTGTCTAGCCTGTGTCTAGCCTGTGTCTCGCCTGTGTCTAGCTGGTGTCTAGCCGGTGTCTAGCCTGTGCCTAGCCTGTGCCTAGCCTGTGTCTAGCCTGTGCCTAGCCTGTGTCTAGCCTGTGTCTAGCCTGTGTCTAGCCTGTGTCTAGCCTGTGTCTAGCCTGTGTCTAGCCTGTGTCTAGCCTGTGTCTAGCCTGTGTCTAGCCTGTGTCTAGCCTGTGTCTAGCCTGTGTCTAGCCTGTGTCTAGCCTGTGTCTAGCCTGTGTCTAGCCTGTGTCTAGCCTGTGTCTAGCCTGTGTCTAGCCTGTGTCTAGCCTGTGTCTAGCCTGTGTCTAGCCTGTGTCTAGCCTGTGTCTAGCCTGTGTCTAGCCTGTGTCTAGCCTGTGTCTAGCCTGTGTCTAGCCTGTGTCTAGCCTGTGTCTAGCCTGTGTCTAGCCTGTGTCTAGCCTGTGTCTAGCCTGTGTCTAGCCTGTGTCTAGCCTGTGTCTAGCCTGTGTCTAGCCTGTGTCTAGCCTGTGTCTAGCCTGTGTCTAGCCTGTGTCTAGCCTGTGTCTAGCCTGTGTCTAGCCTGTGTCTAGCCTGTGTCTAGCCTGTGTCTAGCCTGTGTCTAGCCTGTGTCTAGCCTGTGTCTAGCCTGTGTCTAGCCTGTGTCTAGCCTGTGTCTAGCCTGTGCCAAGCCAGTGTCTAGCCAGTGCCCAGCCAGTGTCTAGCCTGTGTCTAGCCTGTGCCTAGCAAGTTTCTAGCCTGTGTCTGGCCTGTGTCTAGCTTGTGTCTAGCCTGTGTCTAGCCTGTGTCTAGCCTGTGTCTAGCATGTGCCTAGCCTCTGCCTAGCCTGTACGTAGCCAGTGCCTAGCCTCTGCCTAGCCTGTGCCCAGCCAGTGTCTAGCCTGTTCCCAGCCAGTGTCTAGCCTGTGTCTAGCCTGTGCCTCGCCAGTTTCTAGCCTGTGTCTAGCCTGTGCTTAGCCCGTGTCTAGCCTGTGTCTAGCCTGTGTCTAGCCTGTGTCTAGCCTGTGTCTAGCCTGTGTCTAGCCTGTGTCTAGCCTGTGTCTAGCCTGTGTCTAGCCTGTGTCTAGCCTGTGTCTAGCCTGTGTCTAGCCTGTGTCTAGCCTGTGTCTAGCCTGTGTCTAGCCTGTGCCAAGCCAGTGTCTAGCCAGTGCCCAGCCAGTGTCTAGCCAGTGTCTAGCCTGTGCCTAGCAAGTTTCTAGCCTGTGTCTGGCCTGTGTCTAGCTTGTGTCTAGCCTGTGTCTAGCCTGTGTCTAGCATGTGCCTAGCCTCTGCCTAGCCTGTACGTAGCCAGTGCCTAGCCTCTGCCTAGCCTGTGCCCAGCCAGTGTCTAGCCTGTGTCTAGCCTGTGCCTAGCCAGTTTCTAGCCTGTGTCTAGCCTGTGCTTAGCCCGTGTCTAGTCTGTGCCAAGCCCGTGTCTAGCCTGTGTCTAGCCTGTGTCTAGCCTGTTTCAAGCCTGTGTCTAGCCTGTGTCTAGCCTGTGTCTAGCCTGTGTCTAGCCTGTGTCTAGCCTGTGTCTAGCCTGTGTCTAGCCTGTGTCTAGCCTGTGTCTAGCCTGTGTCTAGCATGTGCCTAGCCTCTGCCTAGCCTGTACGTAGCCAGTGCCTAGCCTCTGCCTAGCCTGTGCCCAGCCAGTGTCTAGCCTGTGTCTAGCCTGTGTCTAGCCTGTGCTTAGCCAGTGTCTAGTCTGTGCCAAGCCCGTGTCTAGCCTGTGTCTAGCCTGTGTCTAGCCTGTGTCTAGCCTGTTTCAAGCCTATGTCTAGCTTGTGTCTAGCCTGTTTCTAGCCTGTGTCTAGCTTGTGTCTAGCCTGTGTCTAGCCTGTATCTAGCCTGTGTCTAGCCTGTGTCTAGCCTGTGTCTAGCCTGTGTTTAGCCTGTGTCTAGCCTGTGCCTAGCCAGTGTCTAGCCTGTGCCCAGCCTTTGTCTAGCCTGTGTCTAGCCTGTGTCTAGCCTGTGTCTAGCCTGTGTCTAGCCTGTGTCTAGCCTGTGTCTAGCCTGTGTCTAGCCTGTGTCTAGCCTGTGTCTAGCCTGTGTCTAGCCTGTGTCTAGCCTGTGTCTAGCCTGTGTCTAGCCTGTTTCCAGCCTGTGCCTAGCCAGTGTCTAGCCAGTGTATAGCCTCTGTCTAGCCTGTGCCTAGCCAGTTTCTAGCCTGTGTCTAGCCTGTGCTTAGCCAGTGTCTAGTCTGTGCTAAGCCAGTGTCTAGCCTGTGCCCAGCAAGTGTCTAGCCTGTGTCTAGCCTGTGCCTAGCCAGTTTCTAACCAGTGTCTAGCCTGTGTCTAGCCTGTGTCTAGCCTGTGTCTAGCCTGTGTCCAGCCTGTGTCTAGCCTGTGTCTGGCCTGTGTCTCGCCTGTGTCTAGCCTGTGCCTAGCCTGTGTCTAGCCTGTGTCTAGCCTGTGTCTAGCCTGTTTCCAGCCTGTGCCTAGCCAGTGTCTAGCCAGTGTATAGCCTCTGTCTAGCCTGTGCCTAGCCAGTTTCTAGCCTGTGTCTAGCCTGTGCTTAGCCAGTGTCTAGTCTGTGCCAAGCCAGTGTCTAGCCTGTGTCTAGCCTGTATCTAGCCTGTTTCTAGCCTGTGTCTAGCCTGTGTCTAGCCTGTGTCTAGCTTGTGTCTAGCCTGTGTCTAGCCTGTGTCTAGCCTGTGTCTAGCCTGTGTCTAGCCTGTGTCTAGCCTGTGTCTAGCCTGTGTCTAGCCTGTGTCTAGCCTGTGTCTAGCCTGTGTCTAGCCTGTGTCTAGCCTGTGTCTAGCCTGTGTCTAGCCTGTGTCTAGCCTGTGTCTAGCCTGTGTCTAGCCTGTGTCTAGCCTGTGTCTAGCCTGTGTCTAGCCTGTGTCTAGCCTGTGTCTAGCCTGTGTCTAGCCTGTGCCAAGCCAGTGTCTAGCCAGTGCCCAGCCAGTGTCTAGCCTGTGTCTAGCCTGTGCCTAGCAAGTTTCTAGCCTGTGTCTGGCCTGTGTCTAGCTTGTGTCTAGCCTGTGTCTAGCCTGTGTCTAGCCTGTGTCTAGCATGTGCCTAGCCTCTGCCTAGCCTGTACGTAGCCAGTGCCTAGCCTCTGCCTAGCCTGTGCCCAGCCAGTGTCTAGCCTGTGCCCAGCCTGTGTCTAGCCTGTGTCTAGCCTGTGTCTAGCCTGTGCCATGCCAGTGTCTAGCCAGTGCCCAGCCAGTGTCTAGCCTGTGTCTAGCCTGTGCCTAGCAAGTTTCTAGCCTGTGTCTGGCCTGTGTCTAGCTTGTGTCTAGCCTGTGTCTGGCCTGTGTCTCGCCTGTGTCTAGCCTGTGCCTAGCCTGTGTCTAGCCTGTGTCTAGCCTGTGTCTAGCCTGTTTCCAGCCTGTGCCTAGCCAGTGTCTAGCCAGTGTATAGCCTCTGTCTAGCCTGTGCCTAGCCAGTTTCTAGCCTGTGTCTAGCCTGTGCTTAGCCAGTGTCTAGTCTGTGCCAAGCCTGTGTCTAGCCTGTGCTTAGCCCGTGTCTAGCCTGTGTCTAGCCTGTGTCTAGCCTGTGTCTAGCCTGTGTCTAGCCTGTGTCTAGCCTGTGTCTAGCCTGTGTCTAGCCTGTGTCTAGCCTGTGTCTAGCCTGTGTCTAGCCTGTGTCTAGCCTGTGCCAAGCCAGTGTCTAGCCAGTGCCCAGCCAGTGTCTAGCCTGTGTCTAGCCTGTGTCTAGCCTGTGTCTAGCATGTGCCTAGCCAGTTTCTAGCCTGTGTCTAGCCTGTGCTTAGCCCGTGTCTAGTCTGTGCCAAGCCCGTGTCTAGCCTGTGTCTAGCCTGTGTCTAGCCTGTTTCAAGCCTGTGTCTAGCCTGTGTCTAGCCTGTGTTTAGCCTGTGTCTAGCCTGTGTCTAGCCTGTGTCTAGCCTGTGTCTAGCCTCTGTCTAGCCTGTGTCTAGCCTGTGTCTAGCCTGTGTCTAGCCTGTGTCTAGCATGTGCCTAGCCTCTGCCTAGCCTGTACGTAGCCAGTGCCTAGCCTCTGCCTAGCCTGTGCCCAGCCAGTGTCTAGCCTGTGTCTAGCCTGTGTCTAGCCTGTGCTTAGCCAGTGTCTAGTCTGTGCCAAGCCCGTGTCTAGCCTGTGTCTAGCCTGTGTCTAGCCTGTTTCAAGCCTGTGTCTAGCTTGTGTCTAGCCTGTTTCTAGCCTGTGTCTAGCTTGTGTCTAGCCTGTGTCTAGCCTGTATCTAGCCTGTGTCTAGCCTGTGTCTAGCCTGTGTCTAGCCTGTGTCTAGCCTGTGCCTAGCCAGTGTCTAGCCTGTGCCCAGCCTTTGTCTAGCCTGTGTCTAGGCTGTGTCTTGCCTGTGTCTAGCCTGTGTCTAGCCTGTGTCTGGCCTGTGTCTAGCCTGTGTCTAGCCTGTGTCTAGCCTGTGTCTAGCCTGTGTCTAGCCTGTTTCCAGCCTGTGCCTAGCCAGTGTCTAGCCAGTGTAAAGCCTCTGTCTAGCCTGTGCCTAGCCAGTTTCTAGCCTGTGTCTAGCCTGTGCTTAGCCAGTGTCTAGTCTGTGCCAAGCCAGTGTCTAGCCTGTGCCCAGCAAGTGTCTAGCCTGTGTCTAGCCTGTGCCTAGCCAGTTTCTAACCAGTGTCTAGCCTGTGTCTAGCCTGTGTCTAGCCTGTGTCTAGCCTGTGTCCAGCCTGTGTCTAGCCTGTGTCTAGCCTGTGTCTCGCCTGTGTCTAGCCTGTGCCTAGCCTGTGTCTAGCCTGTGTCTAGCCTGTGTCTAGCCTGTTTCCAGCCTGTGCCTAGCCAGTGTATAGCCTCTGTCTAGCCTGTGCCTAGCCAGTTTCTAGCCTGTGTCTAGCCTGTGCTTAGCCAGTGTCTAGTCTGTGCCAAGCCAGTGTCTAGCCTGTGTCTAGCCTGTATCTAGCCTGTTTCTAGCCTGTGTCTAGCCTGTGTCTAGCCTGTGTCTAGCTTGTGTCTAGCCTGTGTCTAGCCTGTGTCTAGCCTGTATCTAGCCTGTGTCTAGCCTGTGTCTTGCCTGTGTCTAGCCTGTGTCTAGAATGTGTCTAGCCTGTGTCTAGCCTGTGTCTAGCCTGTGTCTAGCCTGTGTCTAGCCTGTGTCTAGCCTGTGTCTAGCCTGTGTCTAGCCTGTGTCTAGCCTGTGTCTAGCCTGTGTCTAGCCTGTGTCTAGCCTGTGTCTAGCCTGTATCTAGCCTGTTTCTAGCCTGTGTCTAGCCTGTGTCTAGCTTGTCTCTAGCCTGTGTCTAGCCTGTGTCTAGCCTGTGTCTAGCCTGTGTCTAGCCTGTATCTAGCCTGTGTCCTGCCTGTGTCTAGCCTGTGTCTAGCCTGTGTCTAGAATGTGTCTAGCCAGTGTCTAGCCTGTGTCTAGCCTGTGTCTAGAATGTGTCTAGCCTGTGTCTAGCCTGTGCCTAGCCAGTGTCTAGCCTGTACCCAGCCAGTTTCTAGCCTGTGTCTAGCCTGTGCCTAGCAAGTTTCTAGCCTGTGTCTGGCCTGTGTCTAGCCTGTGTCTAGCCTGTGTCTAGCCTGTGTCTAGCATGTGCCTAGCCTCTGCCTAGCCTGTACGTAGCCAGTGCCTAGCCTCTGCCTAGCCTGTGCCCAGCCAGGGTCTAGCCTGTGTCTAGCCTGTGCCTAGCCAGTTTCTAGCCTGTGTCTAGTCTGTGCTTAGCCAGTGTCTAGTCTGTGCCAAGCCCCTGTCTAGCCTGTGTCTAGCCTGTTTTTAGCCTGTGTCTAGCCTGTGTCTAGCCTGTGTCTAGCTTGTGTCTAGCCTTTGTCTAGCTTGTGTCTAGACTGTGTCTAGCCTGTGTCTAGCCTGTGTCTAGCCTGTGTCTAGCCTGTGCCTAGCCAGTGTCTAGCCAGTGTATAGCCTCTGTCTAGCCTGTGCCTAGCCAGTTTCTAGCCTGTGTCTAGCCTGTGCTTAGCCAGTGTCTAGTCTGTGCCAAGCCAGTGTCTAGCCTGTGTCTAGTCTGTATCTAGCCTGTTTCTAGCCTGTGTCTAGCCTGTGTCTAGCCTGTGTCTAGCCTGTGTCTTGCCTGTCTAGAATGTGTCTAGCCTGTGTCTAGCCTGTGTCTAGCCTGTGTCTAGCCTGTATCTAGCCTGTTTCTAGCCTGTGTCTAGCCTGTGTCTAGCCTGTATCTAGCCTGTGTCTAGCCTGTGTCTAGCCTGTGTCTAGCCTGTATCTAGCCTGTTTCTAGCCTGTGTCTAGCCTGTGTCTAGCTTGTCTCTAGCCTGTGTCTAGCCTGTGTCTAGCCTGTGTCTAGCCTGTGTCTAGCCTGTGTCTAGCCTGTGTCTTGCCTGTGTCTAGCCTGTGTCTAGAATGCGTCTAGCCTGTGTCTAGCCTGTGTCTAGCCTGTGTCTAGCCTGTGTCTAGCCTGTGTCTAGCCTGTGTCTAGCCTGTGTCTAGCCCGTGTCTAGCCTGTGTCTAGCCTGTGTCTTGCCTGTGCCCAGCCAGTGTCTAGCCTGTGTCTAGCCTGTGCCTAGCCAGTTTCTAGCCTGTGTCTAGCCTGTGCTTAGCCAGTGTCAAGTCTGTGTCAAGCCAGTGTCTAGCCCGTGTCTAGCCTGTGTTTAGCCTGTTTCTAGCCTGTGTCTGGCCTGTGTCTAGCCTGTGTCTAGCCTGTGTCTAGCCTGTGTCTAGCTTGTGTCTAGCTTGTGTCTAGCCTGTGTCTAGCCTGTGTCTAGCCTGTGTCTAGCCTGTGTCTAGCCTGTGCCTAGCCAGTGTCTAGCCTGTGCCTAGCCAGTGTCTAGCCTGTGTCTAGCCTGTGCCTAGCCTGTTTCTAGCCTGTGTCTAGCCTGTGTCTAGCCTGTGTCTAGCCTGTGTCTAGCCTGTGTCTAGCCTTTGTCTAGCCTGTGTATAGCCTGTGTCTAGCATGTGCCTAGCCTGTGCCTGGCCTGTATCTAGCCTGTGTCTAGCCTGTGTCTAGCCTGTGTTTAGCCTATGTCTAGCATGTGCCTAGCCTCTGCCTAGCCTGTACGTAGCCAGTGCCTAGCCTCTGCCTAGCCTGTGCCCAGCCAGAGTCTAGCCTGTGTCTAGCCTGTGCCTAGCCAGTTTCCAGCCTGTGTCTAGCCTGTGCTTAGCCAGTGTCTAGTCTGTGCCAAGCCCGTGTCTAGCCTGTATCTAGCCTGTGTCCAGCCTGTTTCTAGCCTGTGTCTAGCCTGTGTCTAGCCTGTGTCTAGCCTGTGTCTAGCCTGTGTCTGCCTGTGTCTAGCCTGTGTCTAGAATGTGTCTAGCCTGTGTCTAGCCTGTGTCTAGCCTGTGTCTAGCCTGTGTCTAGCCTGTGTCTAGCCTGTGTCTAGCCTGTGTCTAGCCTGTGTCTAGCCTGTGTCTAGCCTGTGTCTAGCCTGTGTCTAGCCTGTGTCTAGCCTGTGTCTAGCCTGTGTCTAGCCTGTGTCTAGCCTGTATCTAGCCTGTTTCTAGCCTGTGTCTAGCCTGTGTCTAGCCTGTGTCTAGCTTGTGACTAGCCTGTGTCTAGCCTGTCTCTAGCCTGTGTCTAGCCTGTGTCTAGCCTGTGTCTAGCCTGTGTCTAGCCTGTGTCTTGCCTGTGTCTGCCCTGTGTCTAGCCTGTGTCTAGCCTGTGTCTAGCCTGTGTCTAGCTTGTGTCTAGCCTGTGTCTAGCCTGTGTCTAGCCTGTGTCTAGCCTGTGTCTAGCCTGTGTCTAGCCTGTGTCTAGCCTGTGTCTAGCCTGTGTCTAGCCTTTGTCTAGCCTGTGTCTAGCCTGTGTCTAGCGCGTGTGTAGCCTGTGCCTAGCCAGTGTCTAGCCAGTGTATAGCCTGTGCCTAGCCAGTTTCTAGCCTGTGTCTAGCCTGTGCTTAGGCAGTGTCTAGTCTGTGCCAAGCCAGTGTCTAGCCTGTGTCTAGCCTGTATCTAGCCTGTTTCTAGCCTGTGTCTAGCCTGTGTCTAGCCTGTGTCTAGCTTGTGTCTAGCCTGTGTCTAGCCTGTGTCTAGCCTGTGTCTAGCCTGTGTCTAGCCTGTGTCTAGCCTGTGTCTTGCCTGTGTCTAGCCTGTGTCTAGAATGTGTCTAGCCTGTGTCAAGCCTGTGTCTAGCCTGTGTCTAGCCTGTGTCTAGCCTGTGTCTAGCCTGTGTCTAGCCTGTGTCTAGCCTGTGTCTTGCCTGTTCCCAGCCAGTGTCTAGCCTGTGTCTAGCCTGTGCCTAGCCAGTTTCTAGCCTGTGTCTAGCCTGTGCTAAGCCAGTGTCAAGTCTGTGTCAAGCCCGTGTCTAGCCTGTGTTTAGCCTCTTTCTAGCCTGTGTCTGGCCTGTGTGTAGCCTGTGTCTAGCCTGTGTCTTGCCTGTGTCTAGCCTGTGTCTAGAATGTGTCTAGCCTGTGTCTAGAATGTGTCTAGCCTGTGTTTAGCCTGTGTCTAGCCTGTGTCTAGCCTGTGTCTAGCCTGTGTCTAGCCTGTGTCTAGCCTGTGTCTAGCCTGTATCTAGCCTGTGTCTAGCCTGTGTCTAGCCTGTGTCTAGCATGTGTCTAGCCTGTGTCTAGCCTGTGTCTAGCCTGTGTCTAGCCTGTGTCTAGCCTGTGTCTAGCCTGTGTCTAGCCTGTGTCTAGCCTGTGTCTAGCCTGTGTCTAGCCTGTGTCTAGCCTGTGTCTAGCCTGTGTCTAGCGCGTGTGTAGCCTGTGCCTAGCCAGTGTCTAGCCAGTGTATAGCCTGTGCCTAGCTAGTTTCTAGCCTGTGTCTAGCCTGTGCTAAGCCAGTGTCTAGTCTGTGCCAAGCCTGTGTCTAGCCTGTGTCTAGCCTGTATCTAGCCTCTTTCTAGCCTGTGTCTAGCCTGTGTCTAGCCTGTGTCTAGCTTGTGTCTAGCCTGTGTCTAGCCTGTGTCTAGCCTGTGTCTAGCCTGTGTCTAGCCTGTGTCTTGCCTGTGTCTAGCCTGTGTCTAGAATGTTTCTAGCCTGTGTCTAGCCTGTGTCTAGCCTGTGTCTAGCCTGTGTCTAGCCTGTGTCTTGCCTGTGTCTTGCCTGTGCCCAGCCAGTGTCTAGCCTGTGTCTAGCCTGTGCCTAGCCAGTTTATAGCCTGTGTCTAGCCTGTGCTTAGCCAGTGTCAAGTCTGTGTCAAGCCAGTGTCTAGCCCGTGTCTAGCCTGTGTTTAGCCTGTTTCTAGCCAGTGTCTGGCCTGTTTCTAGCCTGTGTCTAGCCTGTGTCTAGCCTGTGTCTAGCTTGTGTCTAGCCTGTGTCTAGCCTGTGTCTAGCCTGTGTCTAGCCTGTGTCTAGCCGGTGCCTAGCCAGTGTCTGGCCTTTGTCTAGCCTGTGCCTAGCCAGTTTCTAGCCTGTGTCTAGCCTGTGTCTAGCCTGTGTCTAGCCTGTGTCTAGCCTGTGTCTAGCCTGTGTCTAGCCTGTGTCTAGCCTGTGTCTAGCCTTTGTCTAGCCTGTGTATAGCCTGTGTCTAGCATGTGCCCAGCCTGTGCCTGGCCTGTGTCTAGCCTGTGTCTAGCCTGTGTCTAGCCTGTGTCTAGCCTGTGTCTAGCCTGTGTCTAGCCTGTGTCTAGCCTGTGTCTAGCATGTGCCTAGCCTCTGCCTAGCCTGTACGTAGCCAGTGCCTAGCCTCTGCCTAGCCTGTGCCCAGCCAGTGTCTAGCCTGTGCCCAGCCAGTGTCTAGCCTGTGTCTAGCCTGTGCCTAGCCAGTTTCCAGCCTGTGTCTAGCCTGTGCTTAGCCAGTGTCTAGTCTGTGCCAAGCCCGTGTCTAGCCTGTATCTGGCCTGTGTCTAGCCTGTGTCTAGCCTGTTTCAAGCCTGTGTCTATCCTGTGTCTAGCCTGTGTCTAGCTTGTGTCCAGCCTGTGTCTAGCTTGTGTCTAGCCTGTGTCTAGCCTGTGTCTAGCCTGTGTCTAGCCTGTGCCTAGCCAGTTTCTAGCCTGTGTCTAGCCTGTGTCTAGCCTGTGTCTAGCCTGGGTCTAGCCTGTGTCTAGCCTGTGTCTAGCCTGTGTCTAGCCTGTGTCTAGCCTGTGTCTAGCCTGTGTCTAGCCTGTGTCTAGCCTGTGTCTAGCCTGTGTCTAGTCTGTGTCTAGCCTGTGCCTAGCCAGTGTCTAGCCAGTGTCTAGCCTGTGCCTAGCCTGTGTCTAGCCTGTGCCTAGCCTGTGTCTAGCCTGTGCCTAGCCAGTTTCTAGCCTGTGTCTAGCCTGTGTCTAGCCTGTGTCTAGCCTGTGTCTAGCCTGTGTCTTGCCTGTGTCTAGCCTGTGTCTAGCCTGTGTCTAGCCTGTGTCTAGCCTGTGTCTCGCCTGTGTCTAGCCTGTGTCTAGAATGTGTCTAGCCTGTGTCTACCCTGTGTCTAGCCTGTGTCTAGCCTGTGTCTAGCCTGTGTCTAGCCTGTGTCTAGCCTGTGTCTAGCCTGTGTCTAGCCTGTGTCTAGCCTGTGTCTAGCCTGTGTCTAGCCTGTGTCTAGCCTGTGTCTAGCCTGTGTCTAGCCTGTGTCTAGCCAGTGTCTAGCCTGTGTCTAGCCAGTTTCTAGCCTGTGTCTGGCCTGTGCTTAGCCAGTGTCTAGTCTGTGTCTAGCCTGTGCTAAGCCAGTGTCTAGTTTGTGCCAAGCCCGTGTCTAGCCTGTGTCTAGCCTGTGTCTAGCCTGTTTCAAGCCTGTGGTGTCTAGCCTGTGTCTAGCCTGTGTCTAGCCTGTGTCTAGCTTGTGTCTAGCCTGTGTCTAGCTTGTGTCTAGCCTGTGTCTAGCCTGTGTCTAGCCTGTGTCTAGCCTGTGTCTAGCCAGTGTCTAGCCTGTGTCTAGCCTGTGCCTAGCCAGTTTCTAGCCTGTGTCTGGCCTGTGCTTAGCCAGTGTCTAGTCTGTGTCTAGCCTGTGCTAAGCCAGTGTCTAGTCTGTGCCAAGCCCGTGTCTAGCCTGTGTCTAGCCTGTGTCTAGCCTGTGTCTAGCCTGTGTCAAGCCTGTGTCTAGCCTGTGTCTAGCCTGTATCTAGCTTGTGTCTAGCCTGTGTCTAGCTTGTGTCTAGCCTGTGTCTAGCCTGTGTTTAGCCTGTGTCTAGCCTGTGCCTAGCCAGTGTCTAGCCTGTGCCCAGCCAGTGTCTAGCCTGTGTCTAGCCTGTGCCTAGCCAGTATTTAGCCTGTGCCCAGCCAGTGTCTAGCCTGTGTCTAGCCTGTGCCTAGCCAGTTTCTAGCCAGTGTCTAGCCTGTGTCTAGCCTGTAACTAGCCTGTGTCTTGCCTGTGTCTAGCCTGTGTCTAGCCTGTGTCTAGCCTGTGTCTAGCCTGTTTCTAGCCTGTGCCTAGCCAGTTTCTAGCCTGTGTCTAGCCTGTGTCTAGCCTGTGTCTAGCCAGTGTAAAGCCTCTGTCTAGCCTGTGCCTAGCCAGTTTCTAGCCTGTGTCTAGCCTGTGCTTAGCCAGTGTCTAGTCTGTGCCAAGCCAGTGTCTAGCCTGTGTCTAGCCTGTGCCTAGCCAGTGTCTAGCCTGTGTCTAGCCTGTGTCTAGCCTGTGTCTAGTCTGTGTCTAGCCTGTGCCTAGCCAGTGTCTAGCCTGTGCCCAGCCAGTGTCTAGCCTGTGCCTAGCCAGTTTCTAGCCAGTGTCTAGCCTGTGTCTAGCCTGTGTCTAGCCTTTGTCTTGCCTGTGTCTAGCCTGTGTCTAGCCTGTGTCTAGCCTGTGTCTAGCCTGTGTCTCGCCTCTGTCTAGCCTGTGCCTAGCCTGTGTCTAGCCTGTGTCTAGAATGTGTCTAGCCTGTGTCTAGCCTGTGTCTAGCCTGTGTCTAGCCTGTGTCTAGCCTGTGTCTAGCCTGTGTCTAGCCAGTGTCTAGCCTGTGTCTAGCCTGTGCCTAGCCAGTTTCTAGCCTGTGTCTAGCCTGTGCCTAGCCAGTTTCTAGCCTGTGTCTAGCCTGTGCTTAGCCAGTGTCTAGTCTGTGTCTAGCCTGTGCTAAGCCAGTGTCTAGTCTGTTTCAAGCCTGTGTCTAGCCTTTGTTTAGCCTGTGTCTAGCCTGTGTCTAGCCTGTTTCAAGCCTGTGTCTAGCCTGTGTCTAGCCTGTGTCTAGCTTGTGTCTAGCCTGTGTCTAGCTTGTGTCTAGCCTGTGTCTAGCCTGTTTCTAGCCTGTGTCTAGCCTGTGCCTAGCCAGTGTCTAGCCTGTGCCCAGCCAGTGTCTAGCCTGTGTCTAGCCTGTGCCTAGCCTGTGCCCAGCCAGTGTCTAGCTTATGTCTAGCCTGTGCCTAGCCAGTTTCTAGCCAGTGTCTAGCCTGTGTCTAGCCTGTGTCTAGCCTGTGTCTTGCTTGTGTCTAACCTGTGTCTAGCCTGTGTCTAGCCTGTGTCTAGCCTGTGTCTCGCCTGTGTCTAGCCTGTGCCTAGCCTGTGTCTAGCCAGTGTCTAGCCAGTGTATAGCCTCTGTCTAGCCTGTGCCTAGCGAGTTTCTAGCCTGTGTCTAGCCTGTGCTTAGCCTGTGTCTAGTCTGTGCCAAGCCAGTGTCTAGCCTGTGTCTAGCCTGTATCTAGCCTGTTTCTAGCCTGTGTCCAGCCTTTGTCTAGCCTGTATCTAGCTTGTGTCTACCCTGTGTCTAGCCTGTGTCTAGCCTGTGTCTAGCCTGTATCTAGCCTGTGTCTAGCCTGTGTCTTGCCTGTGTCTAGCCTGTGTCTAGAATGTGTCTAGCCTGTGTCTAGTCTGTGTCTAGCCTGTGTCTAGTCTGTGTCTAGCCTGTGTCTAGCCTGTGTCTAGCCTGTATCTAGCCTGTGTCTTGCCTGTGTCTAGCCTGTGTCTAGAATGTGTCTAGCCTGTGTCTAGCCTGTGTCTAGCCTGTGTCTAGCCTGTGTCTACCCTGTGTCTAGCCTGTGTCTACCCTGTGTCTAGCCTGTGTCTAGCCTGTGTCTAGCCTGTGTCTAGCCTGTGTCTAGCCTGTGTCTAGCCTGTGTCTAGCGTGTGTGTAGCCTGTGCCTAGCCAGTGTCTAGCCAGTGTATAGCCTCTGTCTAGCCTCTGTCTAGCCTGTGCCTAGCCAGTTTCTAGCCTGTGCCCAGCCAGTGTCTAGCCTGTGTCTAGCCTGTGTCTAGCCTGTGTCTAGCCTGTGTCTAGCCTGTGCCTAGCCAGTTTCTAGCCTGTGTCTAGCCTTTGTCTAGCCGGTTTCTAGCCTGTGTCTAGCCTGTGTCTAGCCTGTGTCTAGCCTGCGCCTAGCCTGTGTCTAGCCTGTGTCTAGCCTGTGTCTAGCCTGTGTTTAGCCTGTGTCTAGCCTGTGTCTAGCCTGTGTCTAGTCTGTGTCTAGCCTGTGCCTAGCCAGTGTCTAGCCTGTGCCCAGCCAGTGTCTAGCCTGTGTCTAGCCTGTGCCAAGCCAGTTTCTAGCCAGTGTCTAGCCTGTGCTTAGCCAGTGTCTAGTCTGTGCCAAGCCAGTGTCTAACCTGTGTCTAGCCTGTATCTAGCATGTTTCTAGCCTGTGTCTAGCTTGTGTCTAGCCTGTGTCTAGCTTTTGTCTAGCCTGTGTCTAGCCTGTGTCTAGCCTGTGTCTAGCCTGTGTCTAGCCTGTGTCTTGCCTGTGTCTAGCCTGTGTCTAGCCTGTGTCTAGCCTGTGTTTAGCCTGTGTCTAGCCTGTGTCTAGCCTGTGTCTAGTCTGTGTCTAGCCTGTGCCTAGCCAGTGTCTAGCCTGTGCCCAGCCAGTGTCTAGCCTGTGTCTAGCCTGTGCCAAGCCAGTTTCTAGCCAGTGTCTAGCCTGTGCTTAGCCAGTGTCTAGTCTGTGCCAAGCCAGTGTCTAACCTGTGTCTAGCCTGTATCTAGCATGTTTCTAGCCTGTGTCTAGCTTGTGTCTAGCCTGTGTCTAGCTTTTGTCTAGCCTGTGTCTAGCCTGTGTCTAGCCTGTGTCTAGCCTGTGTCTAGCCTGTGTCTTGCCTGTGTCTAGCCTGTGTCTAGAATGTGTCTAGCCTGTGTCTAGCCTGTGTCTAGCCTGTGTCTAGCCTGTGTCTAGCCTGTGTCTAGCCTGTGTCTAGCCTGTGTCTAGCCTGTGTCTAGCCTGTGTCTAGCCTGTGTCTAGCCTGTATCTAGCCTGTTTCTAGCCTGTGTCTAGCCTGTGTCTAGCCTGTGTCTAGCTTGTGTCTAGCCTGTGTCTAGCCTGTGTCTAGCCTGTGTCTAGCCTGTGTGTTGCCTGTGTCTAGCCTGTGTCTAGAATGTGTCTAGCCTGTGTCTAGCCTGTGTCTAGCCTGTGTCTAGCCTGTGTCTAGCCTGTGTCTAGCCTGTGTCTAGCCTGTGTCTAGCCTGTGTCTAGCCTGTGTCTAGCGCGTGTGTAGCCTGTGCCTAGCCAGTGTCTAGCCAGTGTATAGCCTCTGTCTAGCCTGTGCCTAGCCAGTTTCTAGCCTGTGTCTAGCCTGTGCTTAGCCAGTGTCTAGTCTGTGCCAAGCCAGTGTCTAGCATGTGTCTAGCCTGTATCTAGCCTGTTTCTAGCCTGTGTCTAGCCTGTGTCTAGCCTGTGTCTAGCTTGTGTCTAGCCTGTGTCTAGCCTGTATCTAGCCTGTGTCTAGCCTGTGTCTAGCCTGTATCTAGCATGTTTCTAGCCTGTGTCTAGCTTGTGTCTAGCCTGTGTCTAGCTTTTGTCTAGCCTGTGTCTAGCCTGTGTCTAGCCTGTGTCTAGCCTGTGTCTTGCCTGTGTCTAGCCTGTGTCTAGAAAGTGTCTTGCCTGTGTCTAGCCTGTGTCTAGCCTGTGTCTAGCCTGTGTCTAGCCTGTGTCTAGCCTGTGTCTAGCCTGTGTCTAGCCTGTATCTAGCCTGTTTCTAGCCTGTGTCTAGCCTGTATCTAGCCTGTGTCTAGCTTGTGTCTAGCCTGTGTCTAGCCTGTGTCTAGCCTGTGTCTAGCCTGTGTCTAGCCTGTGTGTTGCCTGTGTCTAGCCTGTGTCTAGAATGTGTCTAGCCTGTGTCTAGCCTGTGTCTAGCCTGTGTCTAGCCTGTGTCTAGCCTGTGTCTAGCCTGTGATCTAGCCTGTGTCTAGCCTGTGTCTAGCCTGTGCCTAGCCTGTGTCTAGCCTGTGTCTAGCCTGTGTCTAGCCTGTGTCTAGCCTGTGTCTAGCGCGTGTGTAGCCTGTGCCTAGCCAGTGTCTAACCAGTGTATAGCCTCTGTCTAGCCTGTGCCTAGCCAGTTTCTAGCCTGTGTCTAGCCTGTGCTTAGCCAGTGTCTAGTCTGTGCCAAGCCAGTTTCTAGCCTGTGTCTAGCCTGTATCTAGCCTGTTTCTAGCCTGTGTCTAGCCTGTGTCTAGCCTGTGTCTAGCTTGTGTCTAGCCTGTGTCTAGCCTGTATCTAGCCTGTATCTAGCCTGTGTCTAGCCTGTGTCTAGCTTGTGTCTTGCCTGTGTCTAGCCTGTGTCTAGAATGTGTCTAGCCTGTGTCTAGCCTGTGTCTAGCCTGTGTCTAGCCTGTGTCTAGCCTGTGTCTAGCCTGTGTCTAGCCTGTGTTTAGCCTGTGTCTAGCCTGTGTCTAGCCTGTGTCTAGCCTGTGTCTAGCCTGTGTCTAGCCTGTGTCTAGCCTGTGTCTTGCCTGTGCCCAGCCAGTGTCTAGCCTTTGTCTAGCCTGTGTCTAGCCTGTGTCTAGCCTGTGTCTAGCCAGTGTCTAGCCAGTGTCAAGTCTGTGTCTAGCCTGTGTCTTGCCTGTGCCCAGCCAGTGTCTAGCCTGTGTCTAGCCTGTGCCTAGCCAGTTTCTAGCCTGTATCTAGCCTGTGCTTAGCCAGTGTCAAGTCTGTGTCAAGCCAGTGTCTAGCCCGTGTCTAGCATGTGTTTAGCCTGTTTCTAGCCTGTGTCTAGCCTGTGTCTAGCCTGTGTCTAGCTTGTGTCTAGCCTGTGTCTAGCCTGTGTCTAGCCTGTGTCTAGCCTGTGTCTAGCCTGTGTCTAGCCTGTGTCTAGCCTGTGTCTAGCCTGTGTCTAGCCTGTATCTAGCCTGTGTCTAGCCTGTGCCTAGCCAGTGTCTAGCCTGTGCCCAGCCAGTGTCTAGCCTGTGTCTAGCCTGTGCCTAGCCAGTTTCTTGCCTGTGTCTAGCCTGTGTCTAGCCTGTGTCTAGCCTTTGTCTAGCCTGTGTCTAGCCTGTGTCTATCATGTGCCTAGCCTGTGCCTGGCCTGTGTCTTGCCTGTGCCCAGCCAGTGTCTAGCCTGTGTCAAGCGTGTGTCTAGCTTGTGTCTAGCCTGTGTCTAGCCAGTGTCAAGTCTGTGTCTAGCCTGTGTCTTGCCTGTGCCCAGCCAGTGTCTAGCCTGTGTCTAGCCTGTACTTAGCCAGTGTCAAGTCTGTGTCAAGCCAGTGTCTAGCCCGTGTCTAGCATGTGTTTAGCCTGTTTCTAGCCTGTGTCTACCCTGTGTCTAGCCTGTGTCTAGCTTGTGTCTAGCCTGTGTCTAGCCTGTGTCTAGCCTGTGTCTAGCCTGTGTCTAGCCTGTGTCTAGCCTGTATCTAGCCTGTGTCTAGCCTGTGCCTAGCCAGTGTCTAGCCTGTGCCCAGCCAGTGTCTAGCCTGTGTCTAGCCTGTGCCTAGCCAGTTTCTTGCCTGTGTCTAGCCTGTGTCTAGCCTGTGTCTAGCCTTTGTCTAGCCTGTGTCTAGCCTGTGTCTAGCATGTGCCTAGCCTGTGCCTGGCCTGTGTCTAGCCTGTGTCTAGCATGTGCCTAGCCTGTGCCTGGCCTGTGTCTAGCCTGTGTCTAGCCTGTGTCTAGCATGTGTCTAGCCTCTGCCTAGCCTGTGCCCAGCCAGTGTCTAGCCTGTGTCTAGTCTGTTCCTAGCCAGTTTCCAGCCTGTGTCTAGCCTGTGCTTAGCCAGTGTCTAGTCTGTGCCAAGCCCGTGTCTAGCCTGTATCTAGCCTGTGTCTAGCCTGTGTCTAGCCTGTTTCAAGTCTGTGTCTAGCCTGTGTCTAGCCTGTATCTAGCTTGTGTCTAGCCTGTGTCTAGCCTGTGTCTAGCCTGTGTCTAGCCTGTGTCTAGCCTGTGTTTAGCCTGTGTCTAGCCTGTGTCTAGCCTGTGTCTAGTCTGTGTCTAGTCTGTGCCAAGCCAGTGTCTAACCTGTGTCTAGCCTGTATCTAGCATGTTTCTAGCCTGTGTCTAGCTTGTGTCTAGCCTGTGTCTAGCTTTTGTCTAGCCTGTGTCTAGCCTGTGTCTAGCCTGTGTCTAGCCTGTGTCTAGCCTGTGTCTTGCCTGTGTCTAGCCTGTGTCTAGAATGTGTCTAGCCTGTGTCTAGCCTGTGTCTAGCCTGTGTCTAGCCTGTGTCTAGCCTGTGTCTAGCCTGTGTCTAGCCTGTGTCTAGCCTGTGTCTAGCCTGTGTCTAGCCTGTGTCTAGCCTGTGTCTAGCCTGTGTCTAGCCTGTATCTAGCCTGTTTCTAGCCTGTGTCTAGCCTGTGTCTAGCCTGTGTCTAGCTTGTGTCTAGCCTGTGTCTAGCCTGTGTCTAGCCTGTGTCTAGCCTGTGTGTTGCCTGTGTCTAGCCTGTGTCTAGAATGTGTCTAGCCTGTGTCTAGCCTGTGTCTAGCCTGTGTCTAGCCTGTGTCTAGCCTGTGTCTAGCCTGTGTCTAGCCTGTGTCTAGCGCGTGTGTAGCCTGTGCCTAGCCAGTGTCTAGCCAGTGTATAGCCTCTGTCTAGCCTGTGCCTAGCCAGTTTCTAGCCTGTGTCTAGCCTGTGCTTAGCCAGTGTCTAGTCTGTGCCAAGCCAGTGTCTAGCATGTGTCTAGCCTGTATCTAGCCTGTTTCTAGCCTGTGTCTAGCCTGTGTCTAGCCTGTGTCTAGCTTGTGTCTAGCCTGTGTCTAGCCTGTATCTAGCCTGTGTCTAGCCTGTGTCTAGCCTGTATCTAGCATGTTTCTAGCCTGTGTCTAGCTTGTGTCTAGCCTGTGTCTAGCTTTTGTCTAGCCTGTGTCTAGCCTGTGTCTAGCCTGTGTCTAGCCTGTGTCTAGCCTGTGTCTTGCCTGTGTCTAGCCTGTGTCTAGAAAGTGTCTTGCCTGTGTCTAGCCTGTGTCTAGCCTGTGTCTAGCCTGTGTCTAGCCTGTGTCTAGCCTGTGTCTAGCCTGTGTCTAGCCTGTATCTAGCATGTTTCTAGCCTGTGTCTAGCCTGTATCTAGCCTGTGTCTAGCTTGTGTCTAGCCTGTGTCTAGCCTGTGTCTAGCCTGTGTCTAGCCTGTGTCTAGCCTGTGTGTTGCCTGTGTCTAGCCTGTGTCTAGAATGTGTCTAGCCTGTGTCTAGCCTGTGTCTAGCCTGTGTCTAGCCTGTGTCTAGCCTGTGTCTAGCCTGTGTCTAGCCTGTGTCTAGCCTGTGTCTAGCCTGTGTCTAGCCTGTGTCTAGCCTGTGTCTAGCCTGTGTCTAGCCTGTGTCTAGCGTGTGTAGCCTGTGCCTAGCCAGTGTCTAACCAGTGTATAGCCTCTGTCTAGCCTGTGCCTAGCCAGTTTCTAGCCTGTGTCTAGCCTGTGCTTAGCCAGTGTCTAGTCTGTGCCAAGCCAGTTTCTAGCCTGTGTCTAGCCTGTATCTAGCCTGTTTCTAGCCTGTGTCTAGCCTGTGTCTAGCCTGTGTCTAGCTTGTGTCTAGCCTGTGTCTAGCCTGTGTCTAGCCTGTATCTAGCCTGTGTCTAGCCTGTGTCTAGCCTGTGTCTAGCCTGTGTCTTGCCTGTGTCTAGCCTGTGTCTAGAATGTGTCTAGCCTGTGTCTAGCCTGTGTCTAGCCTGTGTCTAGCCTGTGTCTAGCCTGTGTCTAGCCTGTGTTTAGCCTGTGTCTAGCCTGTGTCTAGCCTGTGTCTAGCCTGTGTCTAGCCTGTGTCTAGCCTGTGTCTAGCCTGTGTCTAGCCTGTGTCTTGCCTGTGCCCAGCCAGTGTCTAGCCTTTGTCTAGCCTGTGTCTAGCCTGTGTCTAGCCTGTGTCTAGCCAGTGTCTAGCCAGTGTCAAGTCTGTGTCTAGCCTGTGTCTTGCCTGTGCCCAGCCAGTGTCTAGCCTGTGTCTAGCCTGTGCCTAGCCAGTTTCTAGCCTGTATCTAGCCTGTGCTTAGCCAGTGTCAAGTCTGTGTCAAGCCAGTGTCTAGCCCGTGTCTAGCATGTGTTTAGCCTGTTTCTAGCCTGTGTCTAGCCTGTGTCTAGCCTGTGTCTAGCTTGTGTCTAGCCTGTGTCTAGCCTGTGTCTAGCCTGTGTCTAGCCTGTGTCTAGCCTGTGTCTAGCCTGTGTCTAGCCTGTGTCTAGCCTGTGTCTAGCCTGTATCTAGCCTGTGTCTAGCCTGTGCCTAGCCAGTGTCTAGCCTGTGCCCAGCCAGTGTCTAGCCTGTGTCTAGCCTGTGCCTAGCCAGTTTCTTGCCTGTGTCTAGCCTGTGTCTAGCCTGTGTCTAGCCTTTGTCTAGCCTGTGTCTAGCCTGTGTCTAGCATGTGCCTAGCCTGTGCCTGGCCTGTGTCTTGCCTGTGCCCAGCCAGTGTCTAGCCTGTGTCAAGCGTGTGTCTAGCTTGTGTCTAGCCTGTGTCTAGCCAGTGTCAAGTCTGTGTCTAGCCTGTGTCTTGCTTGTGCCCAGCCAGTGTCTAGCCTGTGTCTAGCCTGTGCCTAGCCAGTTTCTAGCCTGTATCTAGCCTGTACTTAGCCAGTGTCAAGTCTGTGTCAAGCCAGTGTCTAGCCCGTGTCTAGCATGTGTTTAGCCTGTTTCTAGCCTGTGTCTACCCTGTGTCTAGCCTGTGTCTAGCTTGTGTCTAGCCTGTGTCTAGCCTGTGTCTAGCCTGTGTCTAGCCTGTGTCTAGCCTGTGTCTAGCCTGTATCTAGCCTGTGTCTAGCCTGTGCCTAGCCAGTGTCTAGCCTGTGCCCAGCCAGTGTCTAGCCTGTGTCTAGCCTGTGCCTAGCCAGTTTCTTGCCTGTGTCTAGCCTGTGTCTAGCCTGTGTCTAGCCTGTGTCTAGCATGTGCCTAGCCTGTGCCTGGCCTGTGTCTAGCCTGTGTCTAGCCTGTGTCTAGCATGTGTCTAGCCTCTGCCTAGCCTGTGCCCAGCCAGTGTCTAGCCTGTGTCTAGTCTGTTCCTAGCCAGTTTCCAGCCTGTGTCTAGCCTGTGCTTAGCCAGTGTCTAGTCTGTGCCAAGCCCGTGTCTAGCCTGTATCTAGCCTGTGTCTAGCCTGTGTCTAGCCTGTTTCAAGTCTGTGTCTAGCCTGTGTCTAGCCTGTATCTAGCTTGTGTCTAGCCTGTGTCTAGCTTGTGTCTAGCCTGTGTCTAGCCTGTGTTTAGCCTGTGTCTAGCCTGTGTCTAGCCTGTGTCTAGTCTGTGTCTAGCCTGTGCCTAGCCAGTGTCTAGCCTGTGCCCAGCATGTGTCTAGCCTGTGTCTAGCCTGTGTCTAGCCTGTGTCTAGCTTGTGTCTAGCCTGTGTCTAGCCTGTGTCTAGCCTGTGTCTAGCCTGTCTCTAGCCTGTGCCTAGCCTGTGTCTAGCCTGTGTCTTGCCTGTATCTAGCCTGTGTCTAGCCTGTGTCTAGCCTGTGTCTCGCCTGTGTCTAGCCTGTGCCTAGCCTGTGTCTAGCCTGTGTCTAGCCTGTAACTAGCCTGTGTCTAGCCTGTGTCTAACCTGTGCCTAGCCAGTGTCTAGCCAGTGTATAGCCTCTGTCTAGCCTGTGCCTAGCCAGTTTCTAGCCTGTGTCTAGCCTGTGCTTAGCCAGTGTCTAGTCTGTGCCAAGCCAGTTTCTAGCCTGTGTCTAGCCTGTGTCTAGCCTGTGTCTAGCCTGTGTCTAGCCTGTGTCTAGCCTGTGTCTAGCCTGTGTCTAGCCTGTGTCTAGCCTGTGTCTAGCCTGTGTCTAGCCTGTGTCTAGCCTTTGTCTAGCCTGTGTCTAGCCTGTGTCTAGCATGTGCCTAGCCTGTGCCTGGCCTGTGTCTAGCCTGTGTCTAGCCTGTGTCTAGCATGTGTCTAGCCTGTGTCTATCATGTGCCTAGCCTCTGCCTAGCCTGTACGTAGCCAGTGCCTAGCCTCTGCCTAGCCTGTGCCCAGCCAGTGTCTAGCCTGTGTCTGGCCTGTGTCTAGCCAGTTTCCAGCCTGTTTCTAGCCTGTGCTTAGCCAGTGTCTAGTCTGTGCCAAGCCCGTGTCTAGCCTGTATCTAGCCTGTGTCTAGCTTGTGTCTAGCCTGTGTCTAGCTTGTGTCTAGCCTGTGTCTAGCCAGTGTCTAGCCTGTGTCTAGCCTGTGTCTAGCCTGTGTCTAGCCTGTGTCTAGCCTGTGTCTAGCCTGTGTCTAGCCTGTGTCTAGCCTGTGTCTAGCCTGTGTCTAGCCAGTGTCTAGCCTGTGTCTAGCCTGTGTCTAGCCTGTGCCTAGCCAGTGTCTAGCCTGTGCCCAGCCAGTGTCTAGCCTGTGTCTTGCCTGTGCCTAGCCTGTGTCTAGCCTGTGTCTAGCCTGTGTCTAGCCTGTGTCTCGCCTGTGTCTAGCCTGTGCTTAGCCTGTGTCTGGCCTGTGTCTAGCCTGTGTCTAGCCTGTGTCTAGCCTGTGTCAAGCCTGTGCCTAGCCAGTGTCTAGCCAGTGTATAGCCTCTTTCTAGCCTGTGCCTAGCCAGTTTCTAGCCTGTGTCTAGCCTGTGCTTAGCCAGTTTCTAGTCTGTGCCAAGCCAGTTTCTAGCCTGTGTCTAGCCTGTGTCTAGCCTGTGTCTAGCCTGTGTCTAGTCTGTGTCTAGCCTGTGTCTAGCCTTTGTCTAGCCTGTGTCTAGCCTGTGTCTAGCATGTGCCTAGCCTGTGCCTGGCCTGTGTCTAGCCTGTGTCTAGCCTGTGTCTAGCATGTGTCTAGCCTGTGTCTATCATGTGCCTAGCCTCTGCCTAGCCTGTACGTAGCCAGTGCCTAGCCTCTGCCTAGCCTGTGCCCAGCCAGTGTCTAGCCTGTGTCTAGCCTGTGCCTAGCCAGTGTCTAGCCAGTGTATAGCCTCTTTCTAGCCTGTGCCTAGCCAGTTTCTAGCCTGTGTCTAGCCTGTGCTTAGCCAGTGTCTAGTCTGTGCCAAGCCAGTTTCTAGCCTGTGTCTAGCCTGTGTCTAGCCTGTGTCTAGCCTGTGTCTAGCCTGTGTCTAGCCTGTGTCTAGCCTGTGTCTAGCCTGTGTCTAGCCTTTGTCTAGCCTGTGTCTAGCCTGTGTCTAGCATGTGCCTAGCCTGTGCCTGGCCTGTGTCTAGCCTGTGTCTAGCCTGTGTCTAGCATGTGTCTAGCCTGTGTCTATCATGTGCCTAGCCTCTGCTTAGCCTGTACGTAGCCAGTGCCTAGCCTCTGCCTAGCCTGTGCCCAGCCAGTGTCTAGCCTGTGTCTAGCCTGTGCCTAGCCAGTTTCCAGCCTGTGTCTAGCCTGTGCTTAGCCAGTGTCTAGTCTGTGCCAAGCCCGTGTCTAGCCTGTATCTAGCCTGTGTCTAGCTTGTATCTAGCCTGTGTCTAGCTTGTGTCTAGCCTGTGTCTAGCCAGTGTCTGGCCTGTGTCTAGCCTGTGTCTAGCCTGTGTCTAGCCTGTGTCTAGCCTGTGTCTAGCCTGTGTCTAGCCTGTGTCTAGCCTGTGTCTAGAATGTGTCTAGCCTGTGTCTAGCCTGTGTCTAGCCTGTGTCTAGCCTGTGTCTAGCCTGTGTCTAGCCTGTGTCTAGCCTGTGTCTAGCCTGTGTCTAGCCAGTGTCTAGCCTGTGTCTATCCTGTGTCTAGCCTGTGCCTAGCCAGTGTCTAGCCTGTGCCCAGCCAGTGTCTAGCCTGTGTCTAGCCTGTGTCTAGCCTGTGTCTAGCCTGTGTCTAGCCTGTGTCTAGCCTGTATCTAGCCTGTGTGTTGCCTGTGTCTAGCCTGTGTCTAGAATGTGTCTAGCTTGTTTCTAGCCTGTGTCTAGCCTGTGTCTAGCCTGTGTCTAGAATGTGTCTAGCCTGTGTCTAGCCTGTGTCTAGCCTGTGTCTAGCCTGTGTCTAGCCTGTGTCTAGCCTGTGTCTAGCCTGTGTCTAGCGCGTGTGTAGCCTGTGCCTAGCCAGTGTCTATCCAGTGTATAGCCTCTGTCTAGCCTGTGCCTAGCCAGTTTCTAGCCTGTGTCTAGCCTGTGCTTAGCCAGTGACTAGTCTGTGCCAAGCCAGTGTCTAGCCTGTGTCTAGCCTGTATCTAGCCTGTTTCTAGCCTGTGTCTAGCCTGTGTCTAGCCTGTGTCTAGCTTGTGTCTAGCCTGTGTCTAGCCTGTATCTAGCCTGTGTCTAGCCTGTGTCTAGCCTGTATCTAGCATGTTTCTAGCCTGAGTCTAGCTTGTGTCTAGCCTGTGTCTAGCTTTTGTCTAGCCTGTGTCTAGCCTGTGTCTAGCCTGTGTCTAGCCTGTGTCTAGCCTGTGTCTAGAATGTGTCTAGCCTGTGTCTAGCCTGTGTCTAGCCTGTGTCTAGCCTGTGTCTAGCCTGTGTCTAGCCTGTGTCTAGCCTGTGTCTAGCCTGTGTCTAGCCTGTGTCTAGCCTGTGTCTAGCCGGTGTCTAGCCTGTGTCTAGCCTGTGTCTAGCCTGTGTCTAGCCTGTGTCTAGCCTGTATCTAGCCTGTTTTTAGCCTGTGTCTAGCCTGTGTCTAGCCTGTGTCTAGCCTGTGTGTTGCCTGTGTCTAGCCTGTGTCTAGAATGTGTCTAGCCTGTGTCTAGCCTGTGTCTAGCCTGTGTCTAGCCTGTGTCTAGCCTGTGTCTAGCCTGTGTCTAGCCTGTGTCTAGCCTGTGTCTACCGCGTGTGTAGCCTGTGCCTAGCCAGTGTCTAGCCAGTGTATAGCCTCTGTCTAGCCTGTGCCTAGCCAGTTTCTAGCCTGTGTCTAGCCTGTGCTTAGCCAGTGTCTAGTCTGTGCCAAGCCAGTTTCTAGCCTGTGTCTAGCCTGCATCTAGCCTGTTTCTAGCCTGTGTCTAGCCTGTGTCTAGCTTGTGTCTAGCCTGTGTCTAGCCTGTATCTAGCCTGTGTCTAGCCTGTGTCTAGCCTGTGTCTAGCCTGTGTCTAGCCTGTGTCTAGCCTGTGTCTAGCCTGTGTCTAGCCTGTGTCTAGCCTGTGTCTAGCTTGTGTCTAGCCTGTGTCTAGCCTGTATCTAGCCTGTGTCTAGCCTGTGTCTAGCCTGTGTCTTGCCTGTGTCTAGCCTGTGTCTTGCCTGTGTCTAGCCTGTGTCTAGAATGTGTCTAGCCTGTGTCTAGCCTGTGTCTAGCCTGTGTCTAGCCTGTGTCTAGCCTGTGTCTAGCCTGTGTCTAGCCTGTGTCTAGCCTGTGCCCAGCCAGTGTCTAGCCTGTGTCTAGCCTGTGTCTAGCCTGTGTCTAGCCTGTGTCTAGCCTGTGTCTAGCCAGTGTCTAGCCAGTGTCAAGTCTGTGTCTAGCCTGTGTCTAGCCTGTGCCCAGCCAGTGTCTAGCCTGTGTCTAGCCTGTGCCTAGCCAGTTTCTAGCCTGTATCTAGCCTGTGCTTAGCCAGTGTCAAGTCTGTGTCAAGCCAGTGTCTAGCCCGTGTCTAGCATGTGTTTAGCCTGTTTCTAGCCTGTGTCTAGCCTGTGTCTAGCTTGTGTCTAGCCTGCGTCTAGCCTGTGTCTAGCCTGTGTCTTGCCTGTGCCCAGCCAGTGTCTAGCCTTTGTCTAGCCTGTGTCTAGCCTGTGTCTAGCCTATGTCTAGCCTGTGTCTAGCCAGTGTCTAGCCAGTGTCAAGTCTGTGTCTAGCGTGTGTCTTGCCTGTGCCCAGCCAGTGTCTAGCCTGTGTCTAGCCTGTGCCTAGCCAGTTTCTAGCCTGTATCTAGCCTGTGCTTAGCCAGTGTCAAGTCTGTGTCAAGCCAGTGTCTAGCCCGTGTCTAGCATGTGTTTAGCCTGTTTCTAGCCTGTGTCTAGCCTGTGTCTAGCCTGTGTCTAGCTTGTGTCTAGCCTGTGTCTAGCCTGTGTCTAGCCTGTGTCTAGCCTGTGTCTAGCCTGTGTCTAGCCTGTGTCTAGCCTGTGTCTAGCCTGTGTCTAGCCTGTATCTAGCCTGTGTCTAGCCTGTGCCTAGCCAGTGTCTAGCCTGTGCCCAGCCAGTGTCTAGCCTGTGTCTAGCCTGTGTCTAGCCTGTGCCTAGCCAGTTTCTTGCCTGTGTCTAGCCTGTGGTTAGCCAGTGTCTAGTCTGTGCCAAGCCCGTGTCTAGCCTGTATCTAGCCTGTGTCTAGCTTGTGTCTAGCCTGTGTCTAGCTTGTGTCTAGCCTGTGTCTAGCCAGTGTCTAGCCTGTGTCTAGCCTGTGTCTAGCCTGTGTCTAGCCTGTGTCTAGCCTGTGTCTAGCCTGTGTCTAGCCTGTGTCTAGAATGTGTCTAGCCTGTGTCTAGCCTGTGTCTACCCTGTGTCTAGCCTGTGTCTAGCCTGTGTCTAGCCTGTGTCTAGCCTGTGTCTAGCCTGTGTCTAGCCTGTGTCTAGCCAGTGTCTAGCCAGTGTCTAGCCTGTGTCTAGCCTGTGCCTAGCCAGTGTCTAGCCTGTGCCCAGCCAGTGTCTAGCCTGTGTCTAGCCTGTGTCTAGCCTGTGTCTAGCCTGTGTCTAGCCTGTGTCTAGCCTGTATCTAGACTGTTTCTAGCCTGTGTCTAGCCTGTGTCTAGCTTGTGTCTAGCCTGTGTGTTGCCTGTGTCTAGCCTGTGTCTAGAATGTGTCTAGCCTGTGTCTAGCCTGTGTCTAGCCTGTGTCTAGCCTGTGTCTAGCCTGTGTCTAGCCTGTGTCTAGCCTGTGTCTAGCCTGTGTCTAGCCTGTGTCTAGCCTGTGTCTAGCGCGTGTGTAGCCTGTGCCTAGCCAGTGTCTAGCCAGTGTATAGCCTCTGTCTAGCCTGTGCCTAGCCAGTTTCTAGCCTGTGTCTAGCCTGTGCTTAGCCAGTGTCTAGTCAGTGCCAAGCCAGTGTCTAGCCTGTGTCTAGCCTGTATCTAGCCTGTTTCTAGCCTGTGTCTAGCCTGTGTCTAGCCTGTGTCTAGCTTGTGTCTAGCCTGTGTCTAGCCTGTATCTAGCCTGTGTCTAGCCTGTGTCTAGCCTGTATCTAGCATGTTTCTAGCCTGTGTCTAGCTTGTGTCTAGCCTGTGTCTAGCTTTTGTCTAGCCTGTGTCTAGCCTGTGTCTAGCCTGTGTCTAGCCTGTGTCTAGCCTGTGTCTTGCCTGTGTCTAGCCTGTGTCTAGAATGTGTCTAGCCTGTGTCTAGCCTGTGTCTAGCCTGTGTCTAGCCTGTGTCTAGCCTGTGTCAAGCCTGTGTCTAGCCTGTGTCTAGCCTGTGTCTAGCCTGTGTCTAGCCTGTGTCTAGCCTGTGTCTAAACTGTATCTAGCCTGTTTCTAGCCTGTGTCTAGCCTGTGTCTAGCCTGTGTCTAGCCTGTGTCTAGTCTGTGTCTAGCCTGTGTCTAGCCTGTGTCTAGCCTGTGTCTAGCCTGTGTGTTGCCTGTGTCTAGCCTGTGTCTAGAATGTGTCTAGCCTGTGTCTAGCCTGTGTCTAGCCTGTGTCTAGCCTGTGTCTCGCCTGTGTCTAGCCTGTGCCTAGCCTGTGTCTGGCCTGTGCCTAGCCTGTGTCTGGCCTGTGTCTAGCCTGTGTCTAGCCTGTGTCTAGCGCGTGTGTAGCCTGTGCCTAGCCAGTGTCTAGCCAGTGTATAGCCTCTGTCTAGCCTGTGCCTAGCCAGTTTCTAGCCTGTGTCTAGCCTGTGCTTAGCCAGTGTCTAGTCTGTGCCAAGCCAGTTTCTAGCCTGTGTCTAGCCTGTATCTAGCCTGTTTCTAGCCTGTGTCTAGCCTGTGTCTAGCGTGTGTCTAGCTTGTGTCTAGCCTGTGTCTAGCCTGTATCTAGCCTGTGTCTAGCCTGTGTCTAGCCTGTGTCTAGCCTGTGTCTAGCCTGTGTCTAGCCTGTGTCTAGCCTGTGTCTAGCCTGTGTCTAGCTTGTGTCTAGCCTGTGTCTAGCCTGTATCTAGCCTGTGTCTAGCCTGTGTCTAGCCTGTGTCTAGCCTGTGTCTAGCCTGTGTCTAGCCTGTGTCTAGCCTGTGTCTTGCCTGTGTCTAGCCTGTGTCTTGCCTGTGTCTAGCCTGTGTCTAGAATGTGTCGAGCCTGTGTCTAGCCTGTGTCTAGCCTGTGTCTAGCCTGTGTCTAGCCAGTGTCTAGCCAGTGTCAAGTCTGTGTCTAGCCTGTGTCTTGCCTGTGCCCAGCCAGTGTCTAGCCTGTGTCTAGCCTGTGCCTAGCCAGTTTCTAGCCTGTATCTAGCCTGTGCTTAGCCAGTGTCAAGTCTGTGTCAAGCCAGTGTCTAGCCCGTGTCTAGCATGTGTTTAGCCTGTTTCTAGCCTGTGTCTAGCCTGTGTCTAGCCTGTGTCTAGCTTGTGTCTAGCCTGTGTCTAGCCTGTGTCTCGCCTGTGTCTAGCCTTTGTCTAGCCTGTGTCTAGCCTGTGTCTAGCCAGTGTCTAGCCTGTGTCTAGCCTGTGTCTAGCCTGTGTCTAGCCTTTGTCTAGCCTGTGTCTAGAATGTGTCTAGCCTGTTTCTAGCCTGTGTCTACCCTGTGTCTAGCCTGTGTCTAGCCTGTGTCTAGCCTGTGTCTAGCCTGTGTCTAGCCTGTGTCTAGCCTGTGTCTAGCCTGTGTCTAGCCTGTGTCTAGCCTGTGTCTAGCCAGTGTCTAGCCTGTGTCTAGCCTGTGTCTAGCCTGTGCCTAGCCAGTGTCTAGCCTGTGTCTTGCCTGTGCCTAGCCAGTTTCTAGCCTGTGTCTAGCCTGTGTCTAGCCTTTGTCTAGCCTGTGTCTAGCCTGTGTCTAGCCTGTGTCTAGCCTGTGTCTAGCCTGTGTCTAGTCTGTGTCTAGCCTGTGCCTAGCCAGTGTCTAGCCTGTGCCCAGCCAGTGTCTAGCCTGTATCTAGCCTGTGCCTAGCCAGTTTCTAGCCAGTGTCTAGCCTGTGTCTAGCCTGTGTCTAGCCTGTGTCTTGCCTGTGCCCAGCCAGTGTCTAGCCTGTGTCTAGCCTGTGTCTAGCCAGTTTCTAGCCTGTATCTAGCCTGTGCTTAGCCAGTGTCAAGTCTGTGTCAAGCCAGTGTCTAGCCCGTGTCTAGCCTGTGTTTAGCCTGTTTCTAGCCTGTGTCTAGCCTGTGTCTAGCCTGTGTCTAGCCTGTGTCTAGCCTGTGTCTAGCCTGTGTATAGCCTCTGTCTAGCCTGTGTCTAGCCTGTGTCTAGCCTGTGTCTAGCCTGTGTCTAGCCTGTGTCTAGCCTGTGTCTAGCCTGTGTCTAGCCTGTGCCTAGCCAGTGTCTAGCCTGTGCCCAGCCAGTGTCTAGCCTGTGTCTAGCCTGTGCCTAGCCAGTTTCTAGCCTGTGTCTAGCCTGTGTCTAGCCTGTGTCTAGCCTGTGTCTAGCCTGTGTCTAGCATGTGCCTAGCCTGTGCCTGGCCTGTGTCTAGCCTGTGTCTAGCCTGTGTCTAGCCTGTGTCTAGCATGTGTCTAGCCTGTGTCTAGCCAGTGTATAGCCTCTGTCTTGCCTGTGCCTAGCCAGTTTCCAGCCTGTGTCTAGCCTGTGCTTAGCCAGTGTCTAGTCTGTGTCTAGCCTGTGTCTAGCCTGTGTCTAGCCTGTGTCTAGCCTGTGTCTAGCCTGTGCCTAGCCAGTGTCTAGCCTGTGCCCAGCCAGTGTCTAGCCTGTGTCTAGCCTGTGCCTAGCCAGTTTCTAGCCAGTGTCTAGCCTGTGTCTAGCCTGTGTCTAGCCTGTGTCTTGCCTGTGTCTAGCCTGTGTCTAGCCTGTGTCTAGCCTGTGTCTAGCCTGTGTCTCGCCTGTGTCTAGCCTGGGCCTAGCCTGTGTCTAGCCTGTGTCTAGCCTGTGTCTAGAATGTGTCTAGCCTGTGTTTAGGCTGTGTCTAGCCTGTGTCTAGCCTGTGTCTAGCCTGTGTCTAGCCTGTGTCTAGCCTGTGCCTAGCCTGTGTCTAGCCTGTGTCTTGCCTGTGTCTAGCCTGTGTCTAGCCTGTATCTAGCCTGTGTCTCGCCTGTGTCTAGCCTGTGCCTAGCCTGTGTCTAGCCTGTGTCTAGCCTGTGTCTAGCCTGTGTCTAGCCTGTGCCTAGCCAGTGTCTAGCCAGTGTATAGCCTCTGTCTAGCCTGTGTCTAGCCTTTGTCTAGCCTGTGTCTAGCCTGTGTCTAGCCTGTGTCTAGCCTTTGTCTAGCCTGTGTCTAGCCTGTGTCTAGCATGTGCCTAGCCTGTGCCTGGCCTGTGTCTAGCCTGTGTCTAGCCTGTATCTAGCATGTGTCTAGCCTGTGTCTATCATGTGCCTAGCCTCTGCTTAGCCTGTACGTAGCCAGTGCGTAGCCTCTGCCTAGCCTGTGCCCAGCCAGTGTCTAGCCTGTGTCTAGCCTGTGCCTAGCCAGTTTCCAGCCTGTGTCTAGCCTGTGCTTAGCCAGTGTCTAGTCTGTGCCAAGCCCGTGTCTAGCCTATATCTAGCCTGTGTCTAGCTTGTGTCTAGCCTGTGTCTAGCTTGTGTCTAGCCTGTGTCTAGCCTTTGTCTAGCCTGTGTCTAGACTGTGTCTAGCCTGTGCCTAGCCAGTGTCTAGCCTGTGCCCAGCCAGTGTGTAGCCTGTGTCTTGCCTGTGCCTAGCCAGTTTCTAGCCTGTGTCTAGCCTGTTTCTAGCCTTTGTCTAGCCTGTGTCTAGCCTGTGTCTAGCCTGTGTCTAGCCTGTGTCTAGCCTGTGTCTAGCCTGTGTCTAGCCTGTGTCTAGCCTGTGCCTAGCCAGTGTCCAGCCTGTGCCCAGCCAGTGTCTAGCCTGTGTCTAGCCTGTGCCTAGCCAGTTTCTAGCCAGTGTCTAGCCTGTGTCTAGCCTGTGTCTAGCCTGTGTCTTGCCTGTGTCTAGCCTGTGTCTAGCCTGTGTCTAGCCTGTGTCTAGCCTGTGTCTCGCCTGTGTCTAGCCTGGGCCTAGCCTGTGTCTAGCCTGTGTCTAGCCTGTGTCTAGAATGTGTCTAGCCTGTGTTTAGGCTGTGTCTAGCCTGTGTCTAGCCTGTGTCTAGCCTGTGTCTAGCCTGTGTCTAGCCTGTGTCTAGCCTGTGTCTAGCCAGTGTCTAGCCTGTGTCTAGCCTGTGTTTAGGCTGTGTCTAGCCTGTGTCTAGCCTGTGTCTAGCCTGTGTCTAGCCTGTGTCTAGCCTGTGTCTAGCCTGTGTCTAGCCTGTGTCTAGCCAGTGTCTAGCCTGTGTCTAGCCTGTGCCTAGCCAGTTTCTAGCCTGTGTCTAGCCTGTGTCTAGCCTGTTTCAAGCCTGTGTCTAGCCTGTGTCTAGCTTGTGTCTAGCATGTGTCTAGCTTGTGCCTAGCCTGTGTCTAGCCTCTGTCTAGCCTGTGTCTAGCCTGTGCCTAGCCAGTGTCTAGCCTGTGCCCAGCCAGTATCCAGCCAGTGTATAGCCTCTGTCTAGCCTGTGTCTAGCCTGTGTCTAGCCTGTGTCTAGCCTGTGTCTAGCCTGTGTCTAGCCTGTGTCTAGCCTTTGTCTAGCCTGTGTCTAGCCTGTGTCTAGCACGTGCCTAGCCTGTGCCTGGCCTGTGTCTAGCCTGTGTCTAGCCTGTGTCTAGCCTGTGTCTAGCCTGTGTCTAGCCTGTGTCTAGCCTGTGTCTAGCCAGTGTCTAGCCTGTGTCTAGCCTGTGTTTAGGCTGTGTCTAGCCTGTGTCTAGCCTGTGTCTAGCCTGTGTCTAGCCTGTGTCTAGCCTGTGTCTAGCCTGTGTCTAGCCAGTGTCTAGCCTGTGTCTAGCCTGTGCCTAGCCAGTTTCTAGCCTGTGTCTAGCCTGTGTCTAGCCTGTTTCAAGCCTGTGTCTAGCCTGTGTCTAGCTTGTGTCTAGCATGTGTCTAGCTTGTGCCTAGCCTGTGTCTAGCCTCTGTCTAGCCTGTGTCTAGCCTGTGCCTAGCCAGTGTCTAGCCTGTGCCCAGCCAGTATCCAGCCAGTGTATAGCCTCTGTCTAGCCTGTGTCTAGCCTGTGTCTAGCCTGTGTCTAGCCTGTGTCTAGCCTGTGTCTAGCCTGTGTCTAGCCTTTGTCTAGCCTGTGTCTAGCCTGTGTCTAGCACGTGCCTAGCCTGTGCCTGGCCTGTGTCTAGCCTGTGTCTAGCCTGTGTCTAGCATGTGTCTAGCCTGTGTCTATCATGTGCCTAGCCTCTGCCTAGCCTGTACGTAGCCAGTTTCTAGCCTCTGCCTAGCCTGTGCCCAGCCAGTGTCTAGCCTGTGTCTAGCCTGTGCCTAGCCAGTTTCCAGCCTGTGTCTAGCCTGTGCTTAGCCAGTGTCTAGTCTGTGCCAAGCCCGTGTCTAGCCTGTATCTAACCTGTGTCTAGCTTGTGTCTAGCCTGTGTCTAGCTTGTGTCTAGCCTGTGTCTAGCCTTTGTCTAGCCTGTGTCTAGCCTGTGTCTAGCCTGTGCCTAGCCAGTGTCTAGCCTGTGCCCAGCCAGTGTCTAGCCTGTGTCTTGCCTGTGCCTAGCCAGTTTCTAGCCTGTGTCTAGCCTGTGTCTAGCCTTTGTCTAGCCTGTGTCTAGCCTGTGTCTAGCGTGTGTCAAGCCTGTGTCTAGCCTGTGTCTAGCCTGTGTCTAGCCTGTGTCTAGCCTGTGTCTAGCCTGTGCCTAGCCAGTGTCTAGCCTGTGCCCAGCCAGTGTCTAGCCTGTGTCTAGCCTGTGCCTAGCCAGTTTCTAGCCAGTGTCTAGCCTGTGTCTAGCCTGTGTCTAGCCTGTGTGTTGGCTGTGTCTAGCCTGTGTCTAGCCTGTGTCTAACCTGTGTCTAGCCTGTGTCTAGCCTGTGTCTCGCCTGTGTCTAGCCTGTGCCTAGCCTGTGTCTAGCCTGTGTCTAGCCTGTGTCTAGAATGTGTCTAGCCTGTGTCTAGCCTGTGTCTACCCTGTGTCTAGCCTGTGTCTAGCCTGTGTCTAGCCTGTGTCTAGCCTGTGTCTAGCCTGTGTCTAGCCTGTGTCTAGCCAGTGTCTAGCCTGTGTCTAGCCTGTGCCTAGCCAGTTTCTAGCCTGTGTCTAGCCTGTGCTTAGCCAGTGTCTAGTCTGTGTCTAGCCTTTGCTAAGCCAGTGTCTAGTCTGTGCCAAGCCCGTGTCTAGCCTGTGTCTAGCCTGTGTCTAGCCTGTTTCTAGCCTGTGTCTAGCCTGTTTCAAGCCTGTGTCTAGCCTGTGTCTAGCCTGTGTCTAGCTTGTGTCTAGCATGTGTCTAGCTTGTGTCTAGCCTGTGTCTAGCCTGTGTCTAGCCTGTGTCTAGCCTGTGCCTAGCCAGTGTCTAGCCTGTGCCCAGCCAGTGTCTAGCCTGTGTCTAGCCTGTGCCTAGCCAGTATTTAGCCTGTGCCCAGCCAGTGTCTAGCCTGTGTCTAGCCTGTGCCTAGCCAGTTTCTAGCCAGTGTCTAGCCTGTGTCTAGTCTGTGTCTAGCCTGTGTCTTGCCTGTGTCTAGCCTGTGTCTAGCCTGTGTCTAGCCTGTGTCTAGCCTGTGTCTAGCCTGTGTCTCGCCTGTGTCTAGCCTGTGCCTAGCCTGTGTCTAGCCTGTGTCTAGCCTGTGTCTAGCCTGTGTCTAGCCTGTGTCTAGCCTGTTTCTAGCCTGTGCCTAGCCAGTTTCTAGCCTGTGTCTAGCCTGTGTCTAGCCTGTGTCTAGCCAGAGTAAAGCCTCTGTCTAGCCTGTGCCTAGCCAGTTTCTAGCCTGTGTCTAGCCTGTGCTTAGCCAGTGTCTAGTCTGTGCCAAGCCAGTGTCTAGCCTGTGTCTAGCCTGTGCCTAGCCAGTGTCTAGCCTGTGTCTAGCCTGTGTCTAGCCTGTGTCTAGTCTGTGTCTAGCCTGTGCCTAGCCAGTGTCTAGCCTGTGCCCAGCCAGTGTCTAGCCTGTGCCTAGCCAGTTTCTAGCCAGTGTCTAGCCTGTGCCTAGCCTGTGTCTAGCCTGTGTCTTGCCTGTGTCTAGAATGTGTCTAGCCTGTGTCTAGCTTGTGTCTAGCCTGTGTCTAGCCTGTGTCTAGCCTGTGCCTAGCCTGTGTCTAGCCTGTGTCTTGCCTGTGTCAATTGTCTAGCCTGTGTCTAGCCTGTGTCTAGCCAGTGTCTAGCCTGTGTCTAGCCTGTGTCTCCTTTGCTAGCCAGTGTCTAGCCTGTGTCTAGCCTGTGCCTAGCCAGTTTCTAGCCTGTGTCTAGCCTGTGCTTAGCCAGTGTCTAGTCTGTGTCTAGCCTGTGCTAAGCCAGTGTCTAGTCTGTGCCAAGCCCGTGTCTAGCCTGTGTCTAGCCTGTGTCTAGCCTGTTTCAAGCCTTTGTCTAACCTGTGTCTAGCCTGTATCTAGCTTGTGTCTAACCTGTGTCTAGCTTGTGTCTAGCCTGTGTCTAGCCTGTGTCTAGCCTGTGTCTAGCCTGTGCCTAGCCTGTACCCAGCCAGTGTCTAGCTTGTGTCTAGCCTGTGCCTAGCCAGTTTCTAGCCAGTGTCTAGCCTGTGTCTAGCCTGTGTCTAGCTTGTGTCTAGCCTGTGTCTTGCTTGTGTCCAGCCTGTGTCTAGCCTGTGTCTAGCCTGTGTCTAGCCTGTGTCTAGCCTGTGTCTAGCCTGTGTCTAGCCTGTGTCTCGCCTGTGTCTAGCCTGTGTCTAGCCTGTTTCTAGCCTGTGCCTAGCCAGTGTCTAGCCAGTGTATAGCCTCTGTCTAGCCTGTGCCTAGCCAGTTTCTAGCCTGTGTCTAGCCTGTGCTTAGCCAGTGTCTAGTCTGTGCCAAGCCTGTGTCTAGCCTGTGTCTAGCCTGTGTCTAGCCTGTATCTAGCCTGTTTCTAGCCTGTGTCCAGCCTGTGTCTAGCCTGTATCTAGCTTGTGTCTAGCCTGTGTCTAGCCTTTGTCTAGCCTGTGTCTAGCCTGTATCTAGCCTGTGTCTAGCCTGTGTCTAGCCTGTGTCTAGCCTGTGTCTAGCCTGTGCCTAGCCAGTGTCTAGCCTGTGCCCAGCCAGTGTCTAGCCTGTGTCTAGCCTGTGCCTAGCAAGTTTCTAGCCTGTGTCTGTCCTGTGTCTAGCCTGTGTCTAGCCTGTGTCTAGCCTGTGTCTAGCATGTGCTAAGCCTCTGCCTAGCCTGTGTGTAGCGCGTGTGTAGCCTGTGCCTAGCCAGTGTCTAGCCAGTGTATAGCCTCTGTCTAGCCTGTGCCTAGCCAGTTTCTAGCCTTTGTCTAGCCTTTGTTTAGCCAGTGTCTAGTCTGTGCCAAGCCAGTGTCTAGCCTGTGTCTAGCCTGTGTCTAGAATGTGTCTAGCCTGTGTCTATCCTGTGTCTAGCCTGTGTCTAGCCTGTGTGTAGCCTTTGCCTAGCCAGTGTCTAGCCTGTGCCCAGCCAGTGTCTAGCCTGTGTCTAGCCTGTGCCTAGCAAGTTTCTAGCCTGTGTCTGGCCTGTGTCTAGCCTGTGTCTAGCCTGTGTCTAGCCTGTGTCTAGCATGTGCCTAGCCTCTGCCTAGCCTGTGTGTAGCGCGTGTGTAGCCTGTGCCTAGCCAGTGTCTAGCCAGTGTATAGCCCCTGTCTAGCCTGTGCCTAGCCAGTTTCTAGCCTGTGTCTAGCCTGTTCTTAGCCAGTGTCTAGTCTGTGCCAAGCCAGTGTCTAGCCTGTGTCTAGCCTGTATCTAGCCTGTTTCTAGCCTGTGTCCAGCCTGTGTCTAGCCTGTATCTAGCTTGTGTCTAGCCTGTGTCTAGCCTGTGTCTAGCCTGTGTCTAGCCTGTATCTAGCCTGTGTCTAGCATGTGTCTAGCCTGTGTCTAGCCTGTGCCTAGCCAGTGTCTAGCCTGTGCCCAGCCAGTGTCTAGCCTGTGTCTAGCCTGTGCCTAGCAAGTTTCTAGCCTGTGTCTGGCCTGTGTCTAGCCTGTGTCTAGCCTGTGTCTAGCCTGTGTCTAGCATGTGCCTAGCCTCTGCCTAGCCTGTGTGTAGCGCGTGTGTAGCCTGTGCCTAGCCAGTGTCTAGCCAGTGTATAGCCTCTGTCTAGCCTGTGCCTAGCCAGTTTCTAGCCTTTGTCTAGCCTTTGTTTAGCCAGTGTCTAGTCTGTGCCAAGCCAGTGTCTAGCCTGTGTCTAGCCTGTGTCTAGAATGTGTCTAGCCTGTGCCCAGCCTGTGTATAGCCTGTGTCTAGCCTGTGCCTAGCCAGTTTCTAGCCAGTGTCTAGCCTGTGTCTAGCCTGTTTCTAGCCTTCGTCTTGCCTGTGTCTAGCCTGTGTCTAGCCTGTGTCTAGCCTGTGTCTCGCCTGTGTCTAGCCTGTGCCTAGCCTTTGTCTAGCCTGTGTCTAGCCTGTGTTTAGCCTGTGTCTAGCCTGTGTCTAGCCTGTGTCTAGCCTGTATCTAGCTTGTGTCTAGCCTGTGTCTAGCCTGTGTCTAGCCTGTGTCTAGCCTGTGTCTAGCCTGTGTCTAGCATTTGTCTAGCCTGTGTCTAGCCTGTGTCTAGCCTGTGTCTAGCCTGTGCCTAGCCAGTGTCTAGCCTGTGCCCAGCCAGTGTCTAGCCTGTGTCTAGCCTGTGCCTAGCAAGTTTCTAGCCTGTGTCTGGCCTGTGTCTAGCCTGTGTCTAGCCTGTGTCTAGCCTGTGTCTAGCATGTGCCTAGCCTCTGCCTAGCCTGTGTGTAGCGCGTGTGTAGCCTGTGCCTAGCCAGTGTCTAGCCAGTGTATAGCCTCTGTCTAGCCTGTGCCTAGCCAGTTTCTAGCCTTTGTCTAGCCTTTGTTTAGCCAGTGTCTAGTGTGTGCCAAGCCAGTGTCTAGCCTGTGTCTAGCCTGTGTCTAGAATGTGTCTAGCCTGTTTCTAGCCTGTGTCTAGCCTGTGTCTTCCCTGTGTCTAGCCTGTGTCTGGCCTGTGTCTAGCCTGTGTCTAGCCTGTGTCTAGCCTGTGTCTAGCCTGTGTCTAGCATGTGCCTAGCCTTTGCCTAGCCTGTACGTAGCCAGTGCCTAGCCTCTGCCTAGCCTGTGCCCAGCCTGTGTCTAGCCTGTGTCTAGCCTGTGTCTAGCCTGTGCCTAGCCAGTGTCTAGCCTGTGCCCAGCCAGTGTCTATCCTGTGTCTAGCCTGTGCCTAGCCAGTTTCTAGCCTGTGTCTAGCCTGTGTCTAGCCTGTGTCTAGCCTGTGTCTAGCCTGTGTCTAGCCTGTGTCTAGCCTGTATCTAGCCTGTGTCTAGCCTGTGCCTAGCCAGTGTCTAGCCTGTGCCTAGCCAGTGTCTAGCCAATGTATAGCCTCTGTCTATCCTGTGCCTAGCCAGTTTCTAGCCTTTGTCTAGCCTTTGTTTTGCCAATGTCTAGTCTGTGCCAAGCCAGTGTCTAGCCTGTGTCTAGCCTGTGTCTAGCCTGTGTCTAGAATGTGTCTAGCCTGTTTCTAGCCTGTGTCTAGCCTGTGTCTTCCCTGTGTCTAGAATGTGTCTGGCCTGTGTCTAGCCTGTGTCTAGCCTGTGTCTAGCCTGTGTCTAGCCTGTGTCTAGCATGTGCCTAGCCTTTGCCTAGCCTGTACGTAGCCAGTGCCTAGCCTCTGCCTAGCCTGTGCCCAGCCTGTGTCTAGCCTGTGTCTAGCCTGTGTCTAGCCTGTGCCTAGCCAGTGTCTAGCCTGTGCCCAGCCAGTGTCTAGCCTGTGTCTAGCCTGTGCCTAGCCAGTTTCTAGCCTGTGTCTAGCCTGTGTTTAGCCTGTGTCTAGCCTGTGTCTAGCCTGTGTCTAGCCTGTGTCTAGCCTGTGTCTAGCCTGTGTCTAGCCTGTGTCTAGCCTGTGTCTAGCCTGTGTCTAGCCTGTGTCTAGCCTGTGTCTAGCCTGTGTCTAGCCTGTGTCTAGCCTGTGTCTAGCCTGTGTCTAGCCTGTGTCTAGCCTGTGTCTAGCCTGTGTCTAGCCAGTTTCTAGCCTGTGTCTAGCCTGTGTCTAGCCTGTGTCTAGCCTGTGTCTAGCCTGTGTCTAGCCTGTGTCTAGCCTGTGTCTAGCCTGTGTCTAGCCTGTGTCTCGCCTGTGTCTAGCCTGTGCCTAGCCTGTGTCTAGCCTGTGTCTAGCCTGTGTCTAGCCTGTGTCTAGCCTGTGTCTAGCCTGTGCCTAGCCAGTGTCTAGCCAGTGTATAGCCTCTGTCTAGCCTGTGCCTAGCCAGTTTCTAGCCTGTGTCTAGCCTGTGCTTAGCCAGTGTCTAGTCTGTGCCAAGCCAGTGTCTAGCCTGTGTCTAGCCTGTATCTAGCCTGTTTCTAGCCTGTGTCTAGCCTGTGTCTAGCTTGTGTCTAGCCTGTGTCTATCCTGTGTCTAGCCTGTGTCTAGCCTGTGTCTAGCCAGTGTCTTGCCTGTGTCTAGCCTGTGTCTAAAATGTGTCTAGCCTGTGTCTAGCCTGTGTCTAGCCAGTGTCTAGCCTGTGTCTAGCCTGTGTCTAGCCTGTGTCTAGCCAGTGTCTAGCCTGTGTCTAGCCTGTGTCTAGCCTGTGTCTAGCCTGTGTCTAGCTTGTGTCTAGCCTGTGTCTAGCCTGTGTCTAGCCTGTGTCTAGCCTGTGTCTAGCCTGTGTCTTTCCTGTGTCTAGCCTGTGTCTAGAATGTGTCTAGCCTGTGTCTAGCCTGTGTCTAGCCTGTGTCTAGCCTGTGTCTAGCCTGTGTCTAGCCTGTGTCTAGCCTGTGTCTAGCCTGTGTCTAGCCTGTGTCTAGCGCGTGTGTAGCCTGTGCCTAGCCAGTGTCTAGCCAGTGTATAGCCTCTGTCTAGCCTGTGCCTAGTCAGTTTCTAGCCTGTGTCTAGCCTGTGTCTAGCCTGTATCTAGCATGTGCCTAGCCTGTGCCTGGCCTGTGTCTAGCCTGTGTCTAGCCTGTGTCTAGCCTGTGTCTATCATGTGCCTAGCCTCTGCCTAGCCTGTACGTAGCCAGTGCCTAGCCTCTGCCTAGCCTGTGCCTAGCCAGTGTCTAGCCTGTGCCCAGCCAGTGTCTAGCCTGTGTCTAGCCTGTGCCTAGCCAGTTTCTAGCCTGTGTCTAGCCTTTGTCTAGCCTGTGTCTAGCCTGTGTCTAGCCTGTGACTAGCCTGTGTCTAGCCTGTGTCTAGCCTGTGTCTAGCCTGTGTCTAGCCTGTGTCTAGCCTGTGTCTAGCCTGTGTCTAGCCTGTGTCTAGCCTGTGTCTAGCCTGTGTCTAGCCTGTGTCTAGCCTGTGTCTAGCCTGTGTCTAGCCTGTGTCTAGCCTGTATCTAGCCTGTTTCTAGCCTGTGTCTAGCCTGTGTCTAGCCTGTGTCTAGCTTGTGTCTAGCCTGTGTCTATCCTGTGTCTAGCCTGTGCCTAGTCAGTTTCTAGCCTGTGTCTAGCCTGTGTCTAGCCTGTGCCTAGCCAGTGCCTAGCCTGTGCCCAGCCTGTGCCCAGCCAGTGTCTAGCCTGTGTCTAGCCTGTGCCTAGCAAGTTTCTAGCCTGTGTCTGGCCTGTGTCTAGCCTGTGTCTAGCCTGTGTCTAGCCTGTGTCTAGCCTGTGTCTAGCATGTGCCTAGCCTCTGCCTAGCCTGTACGTAGCCAGTGCCTAGCCTCTGCCTAGCCTGTGCCCAGCCAGTGTCTAGCCTGTGTCTAGCCTGTGTCTAGCCTGTGCCTAGCCTGTGTCTAGCCTGTGCCTAGCCAGTGTCTAGCCTGTGCCCAGCCAGTGTCTAGCCTGTGTCTAGCCAGTGTCTAGCCTGTGTCTAGCCTGTGCCTAGCAAGTTTCTAGCCTGTGTCTGGCCTGTGTCTAGCCTGTGTCTAGCCTGTGTCTAGCCTGTGTCTAGCCTGTGTCTAGCATGTGCCTAGCCTCTGCCTAGCCTGTACGTAGCCTCTGCCTAGCCTGTGCCCAGCCTGTGTCTAGCCTGTGTCTAGCCTGTGTCTAGCCTGTGTCTAGCCTGTGTCTAGCCTGTGTCTAGCCTGTGTCTAGCCTGTGTCTAGAATGTGTCTAGCCTGTGTCTAGCCTGTGTCTAGCCTGTGTCTAGCCTGTGTCTAGCCTGTGTCTAGCCTGTGTCTAGCCTGTGTCTAGCCTGTGTCTAGCCTGTGTCTAGCCTGTGTCTAGCCTGTGTCTAGCCTGTGTCTAGCCTGTGTCTAGCCTGTGTCTAGCCTGTGTCTAGCCTGTGTCTAGCCTGTGTCTAGCCAGTGTCTAGCCTGTGCCTAGCCAGTGTCTAGCCTGTACCCAGCCAGTGTCTAGCCTGTGTCTAGCCTGTGCCTAGCCAGTTTCTAGCCTGTGTCTAGCCTGTGTCTAGCCTGTGTCTTGCCTGTGTCTAGCCTGTGTCTAGCCTGTGTCTAGCCTGTGTCTAGCCTGTGTCTAGCCTGTGTCTAGCCTGTGTCTAGAATGTGTCTAGCCTTGTCTTGCCTGTGCCTAGCCTGTGCCTAGCCTGTGCCTAGCCTGTGTCTAGCCTGTGTCTAGCCTGTGTCTAGCCTGTGCCTAGCCAGTGTCTAGCCTGTGCCCAGCCAGTGTCCAGCGCGTGTGTAGCCTGTGCCTAGCCAGTGTCTAGCCTGTGTCTAGCCTGTGCCTAGCCTGTGCCTAGCCTGTGTCAAGCCTGTGTCTAACCTGTGTCTAGCCTGTGCCTAGCCAGTGTCTAGCCTGTGCCCAGCCAGTGTCTAGCCTGTGTCTAGCCAGTGTCTAGCCTGTGTCTAGCCTGTGCCTAGCAAGTTTCTAGCCTGTGTCTGGCCTGTGTCTAGCCTGTGTCTAGCCTGTGTCTAGCCTGTGTCTAGCATGTGCCTAGCCTCTGCCTAGCCTGTACGTAGCCTCTGCCTAGCCTGTGCCCAGCCTGTGTCTAGCCTGTGTCTAGCCTGTGTCTAGCCTGTGTCTAGCCTGTGTCTAGCCTGTGTCTTGCCTGTGTCTAGCCTGTGTCTAGAATGTGTCTAGCCTGTGTCTAGCCTGTGTCTAGCCTGTGTCTAGCCTGTGTCTAGCCTGTGTCTAGCCTGTGTCTAGCCTGTGTCTAGCCTGTGTCTAGCCTGTGTCTAGCCTGTGTCTAGCCTGTGTCTAGCCTGTGTCTAGCCTGTGTCTAGCCTGTGTCTAGCCTGTGTCTAGCCTGTGTCTAGCCTGTGTCTAGCCTGTGTCTAGCCTGTGTCTAGCCTGTGTCTAGCCTGTGTCTAGCCTGTGTCTAGCCTGTGTCTAGCCAGTGTCTAGCCTGTGCCTAGCCAGTGTCTAGCCTGTACCCAGCCAGTGTCTAGCCTGTGTCTAGCCTGTGCCTAGCCAGTTTCTAGCCTGTGTCTAGCCTGTGTCTAGCCTGTGTCTTGCCTGTGTCTAGCCTGTGTCTAGCCTGTGTCTAGCCTGTGTCTAGCCTGTGTCTAGCCTGTGTCTAGCCTGTGTCTAGAATGTGTCTAGCCTTGTCTTGCCTGTGCCTAGCCTGTGCCTAGCCTGTGCCTAGCCTGTGTCTAGCCTGTGTCTAGCCTGTGTCTAGCCTGTGCCTAGCCAGTGTCTAGCCTGTGCCCAGCCAGTGTCCAGCGCGTGTGTAGCCTGTGCCTAGCCAGTGTCTAGCCTGTGTCTAGCCTGTGCCTAGCCTGTGCCTAGCCTGTGTCAAGCCTGTGTCTAGCCTGTGTCTAGCCTGTGCCTAGCCAGTGTCTAGCCTGTGCCCAGCCAGTGTCCAGCGCGTGTGTAGCCTGTGCCTAGCCAGTGTCTAGCCTGTGTCTAGCCTGTGTCTAGCCTCTGCCTAGCCTGTACGTAGCCAGTGCCTAGCCTCTGCCTAGCCTGTGCCCAGCCAGTGTCTAGCCTGTGTCTAGCCTGTGTCTAGCCTGTGCCTAGCCTGTGTCTAGCCTGTGCCTAGCCAGTGTCTAGCCTGTGCCCAGCCAGTGTCTAGCCTGTGCTCTAGCCAGTGTCTAGCCTGTGTCTAGCCAGTGTCTAGCAAGTTTCTAGCCTGTGTCTGGCCTGTGTCTAGCCTGTGTCTAGCCTGTGTCTAGCCTGTGTCTAGCCTGTGTCTAGCCTGTGTCTAGCATGTGCCTAGCCTCTGCCTAGCCTGTACGTAGCCTCTGCCTAGCCTGTGCCCAGCCTGTGTCTAGCCTGTGTCTAGCCTGTGTCTAGCCTGTGTCTAGCCTGTGTCTAGCCTGTGTCTAGCCTGTGTCTAGCCTGTGTCTAGCCTGTGTCTAGCCTGTGTCTAGCCTGTGTCTAGCCTGTGTCTAGAATGTGTCTAGCCTGTGTCTAGCCTGTGTCTAGCCTGTGTCTAGCCTGTGTCTAGCCTGTGTCTAGCCTGTGTCTAGCCTGTGTCTAGCCTGTGTCTAGCCTGTGTCTAGCCTGTGTCTAGCCTGTGTCTAGCCTGTGTCTAGCCTGTGTCTAGCCTGTGTCTAGCCTGTGTCTAGCCTGTGTCTAGCCAGTGTCTAGCCTGTGCCTAGCCAGTGTCTAGCCTGTACCCAGCCAGTGTCTAGCCTGTGTCTAGCCTGTGCCTAGCCAGTTTCTAGCCTGTGTCTAGCCTGTGTCTAGCCTGTGTCTTGCCTGTGTCTAGCCTGTGTCTAGCCTGTGTCTAGCCTGTGTCTAGCCTGTGTCTAGCCTGTGTCTAGCCTGTGTCTAGCCTGTGTCTAGAATGTGTCTAGCCTTGTCTTGCCTGTGCCTAGCCTGTGCCTAGCCTGTGCCTAGCCTGTGTCTAGCCTGTGTCTAGCCTGTGTCTAGCCTGTGCCTAGCCAGTGTCTAGCCTGTGCCCAGCCAGTGTCCAGCGCGTGTGTAGCCTGTGCCTAGCCAGTGTCTAGCCTGTGTCTAGCCTGTGTCTAGCCTTTGTCTAGCCTGTGTCTAGCCAGTGTCTTGCCTGTGTCTAGCCTGTGTCTAGAATGTGTCTAGCCTGTGTCTAGCCTGTGTCTAGCCTGTGTCTAGCCTGTGTCTAGCCTGTGTCTAGCCTGTGTCTAGCCTGTGTCTAGCCTGTGTCTAGCCTGTGTCTAGCGCGTGTGTAGCCTGTGTCTAGCCTGTGTCTTTCCTGTGTCTAGCCTGTGTCTAGCCTGTGTCTAGCTTGTGTCTAGCCTGTGTCTAGCCTGTGTCTAGCCTGTGTCTAGCCTGTGTCTAGCCTGTGTCTAGCCTGTGTCTAGCCTGTGTCTAGCCTGTGTCTAGAATGTGTCTAGCCTGTGTCTTCCCTGTGTCTAGCCTGTGTCTAGCCAGTGTCTAGCCTGTGCCTAGCCAGTGTCTAGCCTGTACCCAGCCAGTGTCTAGCCTGTGTCTAGCCTGTGCCTAGCCAGTTTCTAGCCTGTGTCTAGCCTGTGTCTAGCCTGTGTCTTGCCTGTGTCTAGCCTGTGTCTAGCCTGTGTCTAGCCTGTGTCTAGCCTGTGTCTAGCCTGTGTCTAGCGCGTGTGTAGCCTGTGTCTAGCCTGTGTCTTTCCTGTGTCTAGCCTGTGTCTAGCCTGTGTCTAGCTTGTGTCTAGCCTGTGTCTAGCCTGTGTCTAGCCTGTGTCTAGCCTGTGACTAGCCTGTGTCTAGCCTGTGTCTAGCCTGTGTCTAGCCTGTGTCTAGCCTGTGTCTAGCCTGTGTCTAGCCTGTGTCTAGCCTGTGTCTAGCCAGTGTCTAGCCTGTGCCTAGCCAGTGTCTAGCCTGTACCCAGCCAGTGTCTAGCCTGTGTCTAGCCTGTGCCTAGCCAGTTTCTAGCCTGTGTCTAGCCTGTGTCTAGCCTGTGCCTTGCCTGTGTCTAGCCTGTGTCTAGCCTGTGTCTAGCCTGTGTCTAGCCTGTGTCTAGCCTGTGTCTAGCCTGTGTCTAGCCTGTGTCTAGAATGTGTCTAGCCTTGTCTTGCCTGTGCCTAGCCTGTGCCTAGCCTGTGCCTAGCCTGTGTCTAGCCTGTGTCTAGCCTGTGTCTAGCCTGTGCCTAGCCAGTGTCTAGCCTGTGCCCAGCCAGTGTCCAGCGCGTGTGTAGCCTGTGCCTAGCCAGTGTCTAGCCTGTGTCTAGCCTGTGTCTAGCCTTTGTCTAGCCTGTGTCTAGCCAGTGTCTTGCCTGTGTCTAGCCTGTGTCTAGAATGTGTCTAGCCTGTGTCTAGCCTGTGTCTAGCCTGTGTCTAGCCTGTGTCTAGCCTGTGTCTAGCCTGTGTCTAGCCTGTGTCTAGCCTGTGTCTAGCCTGTGTCTAGCCTGTGTCTAGCCTGTGTCTAGCCTGTGTCTAGCCTGTGTCTAGCGCGTGTGTAGCCTGTGTCTAGCCTGTGTCTTTCCTGTGTCTAGCCTGTGTCTAGCCTGTGTCTAGCTTGTGTCTAGCCTGTGTCTAGCCTGTGTCTAGCCTGTGTCTAGCCTGTGTCTAGCCTGTGTCTAGCCTGTGTCTAGCCTGTGTCTAGCCTGTGTCTAGCATGTGCCTAGCCTTTGCCTAGCCTGTACGTAGCCAGTGCCTAGCCTCTGCCTAGCCTGTGCCCAGCCTCTGTCTAGCCTGTGTCTAGCCTGTGTCTAGCCTGTGCCTAGCCAGTGTCTAGCCTGTGCCCAGCCAGTGTCTAGCCTGTGTCTAGCCTGTGTCTAGCCAGTTTCTAGCCTGTGTCTAGCCTGTGTTTAGCCTGTGTCTAGCCTGTGTCTAGCCTGTGTCTAGCCTGTGTCTAGCCTGTGTCTAGCATGTGTCTAGCCTGTGTCTAGCCTGTGTCTAGCCTGTGTCTAGCCTGTGTCTAGCCTGTGTCTAGCCTGTGTCTAGCCTGTGTCTAGCCTGTGTCTAGCCTGTGTCTAGCCTGTGTCTAGCCTGTGTCTAGCCTGTGTCTAGCCTGTGTCTAGCCTGTGTCTAGCCTGTGTCTAGCCTGTGTCTAGCCTGTGTCTAGCCTGTGCCTAGCCAGTTTCTAGCCAGTGTCTAGCCTGTGTCTAGCCTGTGTCTAGCCTGTGTCTTGCTTGTGTCTAGCCTGTGTCTAGCCTGTGTCTAGCCTGTGTCTAGCCTGTGTCTCGCCTGTGTCTAGCCTGTGCCTAGCCTGTGTCTAGACTGTGTCTAGCCTGTGTCTAGCCTGTGTCTAGTCTGTGTCTAGCCTGTGCCTAGCCAGTGTCTAGCCAGTGTATAGCCTCTGTCTAGCCTGTGCCTAGCCAGTTTCTAGCCTGTGTCTAGCCTGTGCTTAGCCAGTGTCTAGTCTGTGCCAAGCCAGTGTCTAGCCTGTGTCTAGCCTGTATCTAGCCTGTTTCTAGCCTGTGTCTAGCCTGTGTCTAGCTTGTGTCTAGCCTGTGTCTATCCTGTGTCTAGCCTGTGTCTAGCCAGTGTCTTGCCTGTGTCTAGCCTGTGTCTAGAATGTGTCTAGCCTGTGTCTAGCCTGTGTCTAGCCAGTGTCTAGCCTGTGTCTAGCCTGTGTCTAGCCTGTGTCTAGCCAGTGTCTAGCCTGTGTCTAGCCAGTGTCTAGCCTGTGTCTAGCCTGTATCTAGCCTGTTTCTAGCCTGTGTCTAGCCTGTGTCTAGCCTGTGTCTAGCCTGTGTCTAGCCTGTGTCTAGCGCGTGTGTAGCCTGTGCCTAGCCAGTGTCTAGCCAGTGTATAGCCTCTGTCTAGCCTGTGCCTAGTCAGTTTCTAGCCTGTGTCTAGCCTGTGTCTAGCCTGTATCTAGCATGTGCCTAGGCTGTGCCTGGCCTGTCTCTAGCCTGTGTCTAGCCTGTGTCTATCATGTGCCTAGCCTCTGCCTAGCCTGTACGTAGCCAGTGCCTAGCCTCTGCCTAGCCTGTGCCTAGCCAGTGTCTAGCCTGTGCCCAGCCAGTGTCTAGCCTGTGTCTAGCCTGTGCCTAGCCAGTTTCTAGCCTGTGTCTAGCCTTTGTCTAGCCTGTGTCTAGCCTGTGTCTAGCCTGTGTCTAGCCTGTGTCTAGCCTGTGTCTAGCCTGTGTCTAGCCTGTGTCTAGCCTGTGTCTAGCCTGTGTCTAGCCTGTGTCTAGCCTGTGTCTAGCCTGTGTCTAGCCTGTGTCTAGCCTGTGTCTAGCCTGTGTCTAGCCTGTGTCTAGCCTGTGTCTAGCCTGTGTCTAGCCTGTGTCTTGCCTGTGTCTAGCCTGTGTCTAGCCTGTGTCTAGCCTGTATCTAGCCTGTTTCTAGCCTGTGTCTAGCCTGTGTCTAGCCTGTGTCTAGCTTGTGTCTAGCCTGTGTCTATCCTGTGTCTAGCCTGTGCCTAGTCAGTTTCTAGCCTGTGTCTAGCCTGTGTCTAGCCTGTGTCTAGCCTGTGCCTAGCCAGTGCCTAGCCTGTGCCCAGCCAGTGTCTAGCCTGTGTCTAGCCTGTGCCTAGCAAGTTTCTAGCCTGTGTCTGGCCTGTGTCTAGCCTGTGTCTAGCCTGTGTCTAGCCTGTGTCTAGCATGTGCCTAGCCTCTGCCTAGCCTGTACGTAGCCAGTGCCTAGCCTCTGCCTAGCCTGTTCCCAGCCAGTGTCTAGCCTGTGTCTAGCCTGTGTCTAGCCTGTGTCTAGCCTGTGTCTAGCCTGTGCCTAGCCAGTGTCTAGCCTGTGCCCAGCCAGTGTCTAGCCTGTGTCTAGCCAGTGTCTAGCCTGTGTCTAGCCTGTGCCTAGCAAGTTTCTAGCCTGTGTCTGGCCTGTGTCTAGCCTGTGTCTAGCCTGTGTCTAGCCTGTGTCTAGCCTGTGTCTAGCATGTGCCTAGCCTCTGCCTAGCCTGTACGTAGCCTCTGCCTAGCCTGTGCCCAGCCTGTGTCTAGCCTGTGTCTAGCCTGTGTCTAGCCTGTGTCTAGCCTGTGTCTAGTCTGTGTCTAGCCTGTGTCTTGCCTGTGTTTAGCCTGTGTCTAGCCTGTGTCTAGCCTGTGTCTAGCCTGTGTCTAGCCTGTGTCTAGCCTGTGTCTAGCCTGTGTCTAGCCTGTGTCTAGCCTGTGTCTAGCCTGTGTCTAGCCTGTGTCTAGCCTGTGTCTAGCCAGTGTCTAGCCTGTGTCTAGCCTGTGTCTAGCCTGTGTCTAGCCTGTGTCTAGCCTGTGTCTAGCCAGTGTCTAGCCTGTGCCTAGCCAGTGTCTAGCCTGTACCCAGCCAGTGTCTAGCCTTTGTCTAGCCTGTGCCTAGCCAGTTTCTAGCCTGTGTCTAGCCTGTTTCTAGCCTGTTTCTTGCCTGTGTCTTGCCTGTGTCTAGCCTGTGTCTAGCCTGTGTCTAGCCTGTGTCTAGCCTGTGTCTAGCCTGTGTCTAGCCTGTGTCTAGCCTGTGTCTAGCCTGTGTCTAGCCTGTGTCTAGCCTATGTCTAGCCTGTGCCTAGCCTGTGCCTAGCCTGTGCCTAGCCTGTGCCTAGCCTGTGCCTAGCCTGTGCCCAGCCTGTGTCTAGCCTGTGTCTAGCCTGTGCCTAGCCAGTGTCTAGCCTGTGCCCAGCCAGTGTCTAGCCTGTGTCTAGCCTGTGCCTAGCCAGTTTCTAGCCTGAGTCTAGCCTGTGTCTAGCCTTTGTCTAGCCTGTGTCTAGCCTGTGTCTAGCCAGTGTCTAGCCTTTGTCTAGCCTGTGCATAGCCTGTGTCTAGAATGTGTCTAGCCTTGTCTTGCCTGTGCCTAGCCTGTGCCTAGCCTGTGCCTAGCCTGTGCCTAGCCTGTGTCTAGCCTGTGTCTAGCCTGTGTCTAGCCTGTGCCTAGCCAGTGTCTAGCCTGTGCCCAGCCAGTGTCCAACGCGTGTGTAGCCTGTGCCTAGCCAGTGTCTAGCCTGTGTCTAGCCTGTGTCTAGCCTGTGTCTAGCCTGTGTCTAGCCAGTGTCTTGCCTGTGTCTAGCCTGTGTCTAGAATGTGTCTAGCCTGTGTCTAGCCTGTGTCTAGCCTGTGTCTAGCCTGTGTCTAGCCTGTGTCTAGCCTGTGTCTAGCCCTAGAATGTGTCTAGCCTGTGTCTAGCCTGTGTCTAGCCTGTGTCTAGCCTGTGTCTAGCCTGTGTCTAGCCTGTGTCTAGCCTGTGTCTAGCCTGTGTCTAGCCTGTGTCTAGCCTGTGTCTAGCCTGTGTCTAGCCTGTGTCTAGCCTGTGTCTTTCCTGTGTCTAGCCTGTGTCTAGAATGTGTCTAGCCTGTGTCTAGCCTGTGTCTAGCCTGTGTCTAGCCTGTGTCTAGCCTGTGTCTAGCCTGTGTCTAGCCTGTGTCTAGCGCGTGTGTAGCCTGTGCCTAGCCAGTGTCTAGCCAGTGTATAGCCTCTGTCTAGCCTGTGCCAAGTCAGTTTCTAGCCTGTGTCTAGCCTGTGTCTAGCCTGTATCTAGCATGTGCCTTGCCTGTGCCTGGCCTGTGTCTAGCCTGTGTCTAGCCTGTGTCTAGCCTGTGTCTAGCCTGTGCCTAGCCAGTGTCTAGCCTGTGCCCAGCCAGTGTCCAGCGCGTGTGTAGCCTGTGCCTAGCCAGTTTCTAGCCTTTGTCTAGCCTGTGTCTAGCCTGTGTCTAGCCTGTGTCTAGCCTGTGACTAGCCTGTGTCTAGCCTGTGTCTAGCCTGTGTCTAGCCTGTGTCTAGCCTGTGTCTAGCCTGTGTCTAGCCTGTGCCTAGCCAGTGTCTAGCCTGTGCCCAGCCTGTGTCTAGCCTGTGTCTAGCCTGTGCCTAGCCAGTGTCTAGCCTGTGCCCAGCCAGTGTCTAGCCTGTGTCTAGCCTGTGCCTAGCCAGTTTCTAGCCTGTGTCTAGCCTGTGTCTAGCCTTTGTCTAGCCTGTGTCTAGCCTGTGTCTAGCCAGTGTCTAGCCTGTGTCTAGCCAGTGTCTAGCCTTTGTCTAGCCTGTGCATAGCCTGTGTCTAGAATGTGTCTAGCCTTGTCTTGCCTCTGCCTAGCCTGTGCCTAGCCTGTGTCTAGCCTGTGTCTAGCCTGTGTCTAGCCTGTGCCTAGCCAGTGTCTAGCCTGTGCCCAGCCAGTGTCCAGCGCGTGTGTAGCCTGTGCCTAGCCAGTGTCTAGCCTGTGTCTAGCCTGTGTCTAGCCTGTGTCTAGCCTGTGTCTAGCCTGTGTCTAGCCAGTGTCTTGCCTGTGTCTAGCCTGTGTCTAGAATGTGTCTAGCCTGTGTCTAGCCTGTGTCTAGCCAGTGTCTAGCCTGTGTCTAGCCTGTGTCTAGCCTGTGTCTAGCCTGTGTCTAGCCTGTGTCTAGCCTGTGTCTAGCCTGTGTCTAGCCTGTGTCTAGCCTGTGTCTAGCCTGTGTCTAGCCTGTGTCTAGCCTGTGTCTAGCCTGTGTCTAGCCTGTGTCTAGCCTGTGTCTAGCCTGTGTCTAGCCTGTGTCTAGCCTGTGTCTAGCCTGTGTCTAGCCTGTGCCTAGCCAGTGTCTAGCCTGTGCCCAGCCAGTGTCCAGCGCGTGTGTAGCCTGTGCCTAGCCAGTGTCTAGCCTGTGTCTAGCCTGTGCCTAGCCTGTGCCTAGCCTGTGTCTAGCCTGTGTCTAGCCTGTGTTTAGCCTGTGCCTAGCCAGTGTCTAGCCTGTGCCCAGCCAGTGTCCAGCGCGTGTGTAGCCTGTGCCTAGCCAGTGTCTAGCCTGTGTCTAGCCTGTGTCTAGCCTCTGCCTAGCCTGTACGTAGCCAGTTTCTAGCCTTTGTCTAGCCTGTGTCTAGCCTGTGTCTAGCCTGTGTCTAGCCTGTGACTAGCCTGTGTCTAGCCTGTGTCTAGCCTGTGTCTAGCCTGTGTCTGCCTGTGTCTAGCCTGTGTCTAGCCTGTGTCTAGCCTGTGTCTAGCCTGTGTCTAGCCTGTGTCTAGCCTGTGTCTAGAATGTGTCTAGCCTTGTCTGCCTGTGCCTAGCCTGTGCCTAGCCTGTGTCTAGCCTGTGTCTAGCCTGTGTCTAGCCTGTGCCTAGCCTGTGCCTAGCCTGTGTCTAGCCTGTGCCTAGCCAGTGTCTAGCCTGTGCCCAGCCAGTGTCTAGCCTGTGTCTAGCCAGTGTCTAGCCTGTGTCTAGCCTGTGCCTAGCAAGTTTCTAGCCTGTGTCTGGCCTGTGTCTAGCCTGTGTCTAGCCTGTGTCTAGCCTGTGTCTAGCATGTGCCTAGCCTCTGCCTAGCCTGTACCTAGCCTCTGCCTAGCCTGTGCCCAGCCTGTGTCTAGCCTGTGTCTAGCCTGTGTCTAGCCTGTGTCTAGCCTGTGTCTAGCCTGTGTCTAGCCTGTGTCTTGCCTGTGTCTAGCCTGTGTCTAGAATGTGTCTAGCCTGTGTCTAGCCTGTGTCTAGCCTGTGTCTAGCCTGTGTCTAGCCTGTGTGTCTAGCCTGTGTCTAGCCTGTGTCTAGCCTAGCCTGTGTCTAGCCTGTGTCTAGCCTGTGTCTAGCCTGTGTCTAGCCTGTGTCTAGCCTGTGTCTAGCCTGTGTCTAGCCTGTGTCTAGCCTGTGTCTAGCCTGTGTCTAGCCAGTGTCTAGCCTGTGCCTAGCCAGTGTCTAGCCTGTACCCAGCCAGTGTCTAGCCTGTGTCTAGCCTGTGCCTAGCCAGTTTCTAGCCTGTGTCTAGCCTGTGTCTAGCCTGTGTCTTGCCTGTGTCTAGCCTGTGTCTAGCCTGTGTCTAGCCTGTGTCTAGCCTGTGTCTAGCCTGTGTCTAGCCTGTGTCTAGCCTGTGTCTAGAATGTGTCTAGCCTTGTCTTGCCTGTGCCTAGCCTGTGCCTAGCCTGTGCCTAGCCTTGTGTCTAGCCTGTGTCTAGCCTGTGTCTAGCCTGTGCCTAGCCAGTGTCTAGCCTGTGCCCAGCCAGTGTCCAGCGCGTGTGTAGCCTGTGCCTAGCCAGTGTCTAGCCTGTGTCTAGCCTGTGTCTAGCCTTTGTCTAGCCTGTGTCTAGCCAGTGTCTTGCCTGTGTCTAGCCTGTGTCTAGAATGTGTCTAGCCTGTGTCTAGCCTGTGTCTAGCCTGTGTCTAGCCTGTGTCTAGCCTGTGTCTAGCCTGTGTCTAGCCTGTGTCTAGCCTGTGTCTAGCGCGTGTGTAGCCTGTGTCTAGCCTGTGTCTTTCCTGTGTCTAGCCTGTGTCTAGCCTGTGTCTAGCTTGTGTCTAGCCTGTGTCTAGCCTGTGTCTAGCCTGTGTCTAGCCTGTGTCTAGCCTGTGTCTAGCCTGTGTCTAGCCTGTGTCTAGCCTGTGTCTAGAATGTGTCTAGCCTGTGTCTACCCTGTGTCTAGCCTGTGTCTGGCCTGTGTCTAGCCTGTGTCTAGCCTGTGTCTAGCCTGTGTCTAGCATTTGCCTAGCCTTTGCCTAGCCTGTGCGTAGCCAGTGCCTAGCCTCTGCCTAGCCTGTGCCCAGCCTGTGTCTAGCCTGTGTCTAGCCTGTGTCTAGCCTGTGCCTAGCCAGTGTCTAGCCTGTGCCCAGCCAGTGTCTAGCCTGTGTCTAGCCTGTGTCTAGCCAGTTTCTAGCCTGTGTCTAGCCTGTGTTTAGCCTGTGTCTAGCCTGTGTCTAGCCTGTGTCTAGCCTGTGTCTAGCCTGTGTCTAGCCTGTGTCTAGCCTGTGTCTAGCCTGTGTCTAGCCTGTGTCTAGCCTGTGTCTAGCCTGTGTCTAGCCTGTGTCTAGCCTGTGTCTAGCCTGTGTCTAGCCTGTGTCTAGCCTGTGTCTAGCCTGTGTCTAGCCTGTGTCTAGCCTGTGCCTAGCCAGTTTCTAGCCAGTGTCTAGCCTGTGTCTAGCCTGTGTCTAGCCTGTGTCTTGCCTGTGTCTAGCCTGTGTCTAGCCTGTGTCTAGCCTGTGTCTAGCCTGTGTCTCGCCTGTGTCTAGCCTGTGCCTAGCCTGTGTCTAGCCTGTGTCTAGCCTGTGTCTAGCCTGTGTCTAGTCTGTGTCTAGCCTGTGCCTAGCCAGTGTCTAGCCAGTGTATAGCCTCTGTCTAGCCTGTGCCTAGCCAGTTTCTAGCCTGTGTCTAGCCTGTGCTTAGCCAGTGTCTAGTCTGTGCCAAGCCAGTGTCTAGCCTGTGTCTAGCCTGTATCTAGCCTGTTTCTAGCCTGTGTCTAGCCTGTGTCTAGCTTGTGTCTAGCCTGTGTCTATCCTGTGTCTAGCCTGTGTCTAGCCTGTGTCTAGCCAGTGTCTTGCCTGTGTCTAGCCTGGGTCTAGAATGTGTCTAGCCTGTGTCTAGCCTGTGTCTAGCCAGTGTCTAGCCTGTGTCTAGCCTGTGTCTTGCCTGTGTCTAGCCAGTGTCTAGCCTGTGTCTAGCCTGTGTCTAGCCTGTATCTAGCATGTGCCTAGGCTGTGCCTGGCCTGTCTCTAGCCTGTGTCTAGCCTGTGTCTATCATGTGCCTAGCCTCTGCCTAGCCTGTACGTAGCCAGTGCCTAGCCTCTGCCTAGCCTGTGCCTAGCCAGTGTCTAGCCTGTGCCCAGCCAGTGTCTAGCCAGTGTCTAGCCTGTGTCTAGCCTGTGCCTAGCCAGTTTCTAGCCTGTGTCTAGCCTTTGTCTAGCCTGTGTCTAGCCTGTGTCTAGCCTGTGTCTAGCCTGTGTCTAGCCTGTGTCTAGCCTGTGTCTAGCCTGTGTCTAGCCTGTGTCTAGCCTGTGTCTAGCCTGTGTCTAGCCTGTGTCTAGCCTGTGTCTAGCCTGTGTCTAGCCTGTGTCTAGCCTGTGTCTAGCCTGTGTCTAGCCTGTGTCTAGCCTGTGTCTTGCCTGTGTCTAGCCTGTGTCTAGCCTGTGTATAGCCTGTATCTAGCCTGTTTCTAGCCTGTGTCTAGCCTGTGTCTAGCTTGTGTCTAGCCTGTGTCTATCCTGTGTCTAGCCTGTGCCTAGTCAGTTTCTAGCCTGTGTCTAGCCTGTGTCTAGCCTGTGTCTAGCCTGTGCCTAGCCAGTGCCTAGCCTGTGCCCAGCCAGTGTCTAGCCTGTGTCTAGCCTGTGCCTAGCAAGTTTCTAGCCTGTGTCTGGCCTGTGTCTAGCCTGTGTCTAGCCTGTGTCTAGCCTGTGTCTAGCCTGTGTCTAGCCTGTGTCTAGCATGTGCCTAGCCTGTGCCTAGCCTCTGCCTAGCCTGTACGTAGCCAGTGCCTAGCCTCTGCCTAGCCTGTTCCCAGCCAGTGTCTAGCCTGTGTCTAGCCTGTGTCTAGCCTGTGTCTAGCCTGTGTCTAGCCTGTGCCTAGCCAGTGTCTAGCCTGTGCCCAGCCAGTGTCTAGCCTGTGTCTAGCCAGTGTCTAGCCTGTGTCTAGCCTGTGCCTAGCAAGTTTCTAGCCTGTGTCTGGCCTGTGTCTAGCCTGTGTCTAGCCTGTGTCTAGCCTGTGTCTAGCCTGTGTCTAGCATGTGCCTAGCCTCTGCCTAGCCAGTGTCTAGCCTGTGTCTAGTCTGTGCCAAGCCAGTGTCTAGCCTGTGCCTAGCCAGTGTCTAGCCTGTGTCTAGCCTGTGCCTTGCCTGTCACTGGCATGTGCATAGCCTGTGTCTAGCCTGTGTCTAGCCTGTGTCTAGCCTGTGTCTAGCCTGTGTCTAGCCTGTGTCTAGCCTGTGTCTAGCCTGTGTCTAGCCTGTGTCTAGCCTGTGTCTAGCCTGTGTCTAGCCTGTGTCTAGCCTGTGTCTAGCCTGTGTCTAGCCAGTGTCTAGCCTGTGTCTAGCCTGTGTCTAGCCTGTGTCTAGCCTGTGTCTAGCCAGTGTCTAGCCTGTGCCTAGCCAGTGTCTAGCCTGTACCCAGCCAGTGTCTAGCCTTTGTCTAGCCTGTGCCTAGCCAGTTTCTAGCCTGTGTCTAGCCTGTTTCTAGCCTGTGTCTTGCCTGTGTCTAGCCTGTGTCTAGCCTGTGTCTAGCCTGTGTCTAGCCTGTGTCTAGCCTGTGTCTAGCCTGTGTCTAGCCTGTGTCTAGCCTGTGTCTAGCCTATGTCTAGCCTGTGTCTAGCCTGTGTCTAGCCTGTGCCTAGCCTGTGCCTAGCCTGTGCCTAGCCTGTGCCTAGCCTGTGCCCAGCCTGTGTCTAGCCTGTGTCTAGCCTGTGCCTAGCCAGTGTCTAGCCTGTGCCCAGCCAGTGTCTAGCCTGTGTCTAGCCTGTGCCTAGCCAGTTTCTAGCCTGTGTCTAGCCTGTGTCTAGCCTTTGTCTAGCCTGTGTCTAGCCTGTGTCTAGCCAGTGTCTAGCCTTTGTCTAGCCTGTGCATAGCCTGTGTCTAGAATGTGTCTAGCCTTGTCTTGCCTGTGCCTAGCCTGTGCCTAGCCTGTGCCTAGCCTGTGCCTAGCCTGTGCCTAGCCTGTGCCTAGCCTGTGCCTAGCCTGTGCCTAGCCTGTGTCTAGCCTGTGTCTAGCCTGTGTCTAGCCTGTGTCTAGCCTGTGTCTAGCCTGTGTCTAGCCTGTGTCTAGCCTGTGTCTAGCCTGTGTCTAGCCTGTGTCTAGCTTGTGTCTAGCCTGTGTCTAGCCTGTGTCTAGCCTGTGTCTAGCCTGTGTCTAGCCTGTGTCTTTCCTGTGTCTAGCCTGTGTCTAGAATGTGTCTAGCCTGTGTCTAGCCTGTGTCTAGCCTGTGTCTAGCCTGTGTCTAGCCTGTGTCTAGCCTGTGTCTAGCCTGTGTCTAGCCTGTGTCTAGCGCGTGTGTAGCCTGTGCCTAGCCAGTGTCTAGCCAGTGTATAGCCTCTGTCTAGCCTGTGCCAAGTCAGTTTCTAGCCTGTGTCTAGCCTGTGTCTAGCCTGTATCTAGCATGTGCCTTGCCTGTGCCTGGCCTGTGTCTAGCCTGTGTCTAGCCTGTGTCTAGCCTGTGTCTAGCCTGTGCCTGGCCAGTGTCTAGCCTGTGCCCAGCCAGTGTCCAGCGCGTGTGTAGCCTGTGCCTAGCCAGTTTCTAGCCTTTGTCTGGCCTGTGTCTAGCCTGTGTCTAGCCTGTGTCTAGCCTGTGACTAGCCTGTGTCTAGCCTGTGTCTAGCCTGTGTCTAGCCTGTGTCTAGCCTGTGTCTAGCCTGTGTCTAGCCTGTGTCTAGCCTGTGCCTAGCCAGTGCCTAGCCTGTGCCCAGCCTGTGTCTAGCCTGTGTCTAGCCTGTGCCTAGCCAGTGTCTAGCCTGTGCCCAGCCAGTGTCTAGCCTGTGTCTAGCCTGTGCCTAGCCAGTTTCTAGCCTGTGTCTAGCCTGTGTCTAGCCTTTGTCTAGCCTGTGTCTAGCCTGTGTCTAGCCAGTGTCTAGCCTTTGTCTAGCCTGTGCATAGCCTGTGTCTAGAATGTGTCTAGCCTTGTCTTGCCTGTGCCTAGCCTGTGCCTAGCCTGTGCCTAGCCTGTGCCTAGCCTGTGCCTAGCCTGTGCCTAGCCTGTGTCTAGCCTGTGTCTAGCCTGTGTCTAGCCTGTGCCTAGCCAGTGTCTAGCCTGTGCCCAGCCAGTGTCCAGCGCGTGTGTAGCCTGTGCCTAGCCTGTGTCTAGCCTGTGTCTAGCCTGTGTCTAGCCTGTGTCTAGCCTGTGTCTAGCCTGTGTCTTGCCTGTGTCTAGCCTGTGTCTAGAATGTGTCTAGCCTGTGTCTAGCCTGTGTCTAGCCTGTGTCTAGCCTGTGTCTAGCCTGTGTCTAGCCTGTGTCTAGCCTGTGTCTAGCCTGTGTCTAGCCTGTGTCTAGCTTGTGTCTAGCCTGTGTCTAGCCTGTGTCTAGCCTGTGTCTAGCCTGTGTCTAGCCTGTGTCTTGCCTGTGTCTAGCCTGTGTCTAGAATGTGTCTAGCCTGTGTCTAGCCTGTGTCTAGCCTGTGTCTAGCCTGTGTCTAGCCTGTGTCTAGCCTGTGTCTAGCCTGTGTCTAGCCTGTGTCTAGCCTGTGTCTAGCCCGTGTGTAGCCTGTGCCTAGCCAGTGTCTAGCCAGTGTATAGCCTCTGTCTAGCCTGTGCCAAGTCAGTTTCTAGCCTGTGTCTAGCCTGTGTCTAGCCTGTATCTAGCATGTGCCTTGCCTGTGCCTGGCCTGTGTCTAGCCTGTGTCTAGCCTGTGTCTAGCCTGTGTCTAGCCTGTGCCTAGCCAGTGTCTAGCCTGTGCCCAGCCAGTGTCCAGCGTGTGTGTAGCCTGTGCCTAGCCAGTTTCTAGCCTTTGTCTAGCCTGTGTCTAGCCTGTGTCTAGCCTGTGTCTAGCCTGTGACTAGCCTGTGTCTAGCCTGTGTCTAGCCTGTGTCTAGCCTGTGTCTAGCCTGTGTCTAGCCTGTGTCTAGCCTGTGCCTAGCCAGTGTCTAGCCTGTGCCCAGCCTGTGTCTAGCCTGTGCCTAGCCAGTGTCTAGCCTGTGCCCAGCCAGTGTCTAGCCTGTGTCTAGCCTGTGCCTAGCCAGTTTCTAGCCTGTGTCTAGCCTGTGTCTAGCCTTTGTCTAGCCTGTGTCTAGCCTGTGTCTAGCCAGTGTCTAGCCTGTGTCTAGCCAATGTCTAGCCTTTGTCTAGCCTGTGCATAGCCTGTGCATAGCCTGTATCTAGAATGTGTCTAGCCTTGTCTTGCCTCTGCCTAGCCTGTGCCTAGCCTGTGTCTAGCCTGTGTCTAGCCTGTGTCTAGCCTGTGCCTAGCCAGTGTCTTGCCTGTGCCCAGCCAGTGTCCAGCGCGTGTGTAGCCTGTGCCTAGCCAGTGTCTAGCCTGTGTCTAGCCTGTGTCTAGCCTTTGTCTAGCCTGTGTCTAGCCTGTGTCTAGCCAGTGTCTTGCCTGTGTCTAGCCTGTGTCTAGAATGTGTCTAGCCTGTGTCTAGCCTGTGTCTAGCCAGTGTCTAGCCTGTGTCTAGCCTGCGTCTAGCCTGTGTCTAGCCTGTGTCTAGCCTGTGTCTAGCCTGTGTCTAGCCTGTGTCTAGCCTGTGTCTAGCCTGTGTCTAGCTTGTGTCTAGCCTGTGTCTAGCCTGTGTCTAGCCTGTGTCTTTCCTGTGTCTAGCCTGTGTCTAGAATGTGTCTAGCCTGTGTCTAGCCTGTGTCTAGCCTGTGTCTAGCGTGTGTGTAGCCTGTGCCTAGCCAGTGTCTAGCCAGTGTATAGCCTCTGTCTAGCCTGTGCCTAGTCAGTTTCTAGCCTGTGTCTAGCCTGTGTCTAGCCAGTGTCTTGCCTGTGTCTAGCCTGTGTCTAGAATGTGTCTAGCCTGTGTCTAGCCTGTATCTAGCATGTGCCTTGCCTGTGCCTGGCCTGTGTCTAGCCTGTGTCTAGCCTGTGTCTAGCCTGTGTCTATCATGTGCCTAGCCTGTGTCTATCATGTGCCTAGCCTGTGCCTAGCCTGTGCCTAGCCTGTGCCTAGCCTGTGCCTAGCCTGTGCCTAGCCTGTGCCTAGCCAGTGCCTAGCCAGTGCCTAGCCAGTGCCTAGCCAGTGCCTAGCCAGTGCCTAGCCAGTGCCTAGCCAGTGCCTAGCCAGTGCCTACCCCGTGCCTAGCCAGTGCCTAGCCCGTGCCTAGCCAGTGCCTAGCCCGTGCCTAGCCAGTGCCTAGCCCTGTGCCTAGCCAGTGCCTAGCCCGTGCCTAGCCAGTGCCTAGCCCGTGCCTAGCCAGTGCCTAGCCCGTGCCTAGCCAGTGCCTAGCCCGTGCCTAGCCAGTGCCTAGCCCGTGCCTAGCCAGTGCCTAGCCAGTGCCTATCTTGTGACTAACCAGTGCCTAACCTGTGCCTAGCCTGTGCCTAGCCTGTGCCTAGCCTGTGCCTAGCCTGTGCCTAGCCTGTGCCTAGCCTGTGCCTAGCCTGTGCCTAGCCTGTGTCCTAGCCTGTGCCTAGCCTGTGCCTAGCCTGTGCCCTAGCCTGTGCCTAGCCTGTGCCTAGCCTGTGCCTAGCCTGTGCCTAGCCTGTGCCTAGCCTGTGCCTAGCCTGTGCCTAGCCTGTGCCTAGCCTGTGCCTAGCCTGTGCCTAGCCTGTGCCTAGCCTGTGCCTAGCCTGTGCCTAGCCTGTGCCTAGCCTGTGCCTAGCCTGTGCCTAGCCTGTGCCTAGCCTGTGCCTAGCCTGTGCCTAGCCTGTGCCTAGCCTGTGCCTAGCCTGTGCCCTAGCCTGTGCCTAGCCTGTGCCTAGCCTGTGCCTAGCCTGTGCCTAGCCTGTGCCTAGCCTGTGCCTAGCCTGTGCCTAGCCTGTGCCTAGCCTGTGCCTAGCCTGTGCCTAGCCTGTGCCTAGCCTGTGCCTAGCCCGTGCCTAGCCAGTGCCTAGCCCGTGCCTAGCCAGTGCCTAGCCCGTGCCTAGCCAGTGCCTAGCCAGTGCCTATCTTGTGCCTAACCAGTGCCTAGCCTGTGCCTAGCCTGTGCCTAACCTGTGCCTAACCTGTGCCTAGCCTGTGCCTAGCCTGTGCCTAGCCTGTGCCTAGCCTGTGCCTAGCCTGTGCCTAGCCTGTGCCTAGCCTGTGCCTAGCCTGTGCCTAGCCTGTGCCTAGCCTGTGCCTAGCCTGTGCCTAGCCTGTGCCTAGCCTGTGCCTAGCCTGTGCCTAGCCTGTGCCTAGCCTGTGCCTAGCCTGTGCCTAGCCTGTGCCTAGCCTGTGCCTAGCCTGTGCCTAGCCTGTGCCTAGCCTGTGCCTAGCCTGTGCTTAGCCTGTGCCTAGCCTGTGCCTAGCCTGTGCCTAGCCTGTGCCTAGCCTGTGCCTAGCCTGTGCCTAGCCTGTGCCTAGCCTGTGCCTAGCCTGTGCCTAGCCTGTGCCTAGCCTGTGTCTGCCTGTGTCTAGCCTGTGCCTAGCCTGTGCCTAGCCTGTGCCTAGCCTGTGCCTAGCCTGTGCCTAGCCTGTGCCTAGCCTGTGCCTAGCCTGTGCCTAGCCTGTGTCTAGCCTGTGTCTAGCCTGTGTCTAGCCTGTGCCTGCCTGTCTAGCCTGTGCCTAGCCTGTGCCTAGCCTGTGCCTAGCCTGTGTCTAGCCTGTGCCTAGCCTGTGTCTAGCCTGTGCCTAGCCTGTGCTAGCCTGTGTCTAGCCTGTCTAGCCTGTGTCTAGCCTGTGTCTAGCCTGTGTCTAGCCTGGTGTCTAGCCTGTGTCTGGCCTGTGTCTAGCCTGTGTCTAGCCTGTGTCTAGCCTGTGTCTAGCCTGTGTCTAGCCTGTGTCTAGCCTGTGTCTAGCCTGTGTCTAGCCTGTGTCTAGCCTGTGTCTAGCCTGTGTCTAGCCTGTGTCTAGCCTGTGTCTAGCCTGTGTCTAGCCTGTGTCTAGCCTGTGTCTAGCCTGTGTCTAGCCTGTGTCTAGCCTGTGTCTAGCCTGTGTCTAGCCTGTGTCTAGCCTGTGTCTAGCCTGTGTCTAGCCTGTGTTTAGCCTGCTGTGTCTAGCCTGTGTCTAGCCTGTGTCTAGCCTGTGTCTAGCCTGTGTCTAGCCTGTGTCTAGCCTGTGTCTAGCCTGTGTCTAGCCTGTGTCTAGCCTGTGTCTAGCCTGTGTCTAGCCTGTGTCTAGCCTGTGTCTAGCCTGTGTCTAGCCTGTGTCTAGCCTGTGTCTAGCCTGTGTCTAGCCTGTGTCTAGCCTGTGTCTAGCCTGCCTGTGTCTGGCCTGTGTCTAGCCTGTGTCTAGCCTGTGTCTAGCCTGTGTGTCTAGCCTGTGTCTAGCCTGTGTCTAGCCTGTGTCTAGCCTGTGTCTAGCCTGTGTCTAGCCTGTGTCTAGCCTGTGTCTAGCCTGTGTCTAGCCTGTGTCTAGCCTGTGTCTAGCCTGTGTCTAGCCTGTGTCTAGCCTGTGTCTAGCCTTGTGTCTAGCCTGTGTCTAGCCTGTGTCTAGCCTGTGTCTAGCCTGTGTCTAGCCTGTGTCTAGCCTGTGTCTAGCCTGTGTCTAGCCTGTGTCTAGCCTGTGTCTAGCCTGTGTCTAGCCTGTGTCTAGCCTGTGTCTAGCCTGTGTCTAGCCTGTGTCTAGCCTGTGTCTAGCCTGTGTCTAGCCTGTGTCTAGCCTGTGTCTAGCCTGTGTCTAGCCTGTGTCTAGCCTGTGTCTAGCCTGTGTCTAGCCTGTGTCTAGCCTGTGTCTAGCCTGTGTCTAGCCTGGGTCTAGCCTGTGTCTAGCCTGTGTCTAGCCTGTTGCCTGTGTCTAGCCTGTGTCTAGCCTGTGTCTAGCCTGTGTCTAGCCTGTGTCTAGCCTGTGTCTAGCCTGTGTCTAGCCTGTGTCTAGCCTGTGTCTAGCCTGTGTCTAGCCTGTGTCTAGCCTGTGTCTAGCCTGTGTCTAGCCTGTGTCTAGCCTGTGTCTAGCCTGTGTCTAGCCTGTCTCTAGCCTGTGTCTAGCCTGTGTCTAGCCTGTGTCTAGCCTGTGTCTAGCCTGTGTCTAGCCTGTGTCTGGCCTGTGTCTAGCCTGTGTCTAGCCTGTGTCTAGCCTGTGTCTAGCCTGTGTCTAGCCTGTGTCTAGCCTGTGTCTAGCCTGTGTCTAGCCTGTGTCTAGCCTGTGTCTAGCCTGTGTCTGGCCTGTGTCTAGCCTGTGTCTAGCCTGTGTCTAGCCTGTGTCTAGCCTGTGTCTGGCCTGTGTCTGGCCTGTGTCTAGCCTGTGTCAGCCTGTGTCTAGCCTGTGTCTAGCCTGTGTCTGGCCTGTGTCTGGCCTGTGTCTAGCCTGTGTCTAGCCTGTGTCTAGCCTGTGTCTAGCCTGTGTCTAGCCTGTGTCTAGCCTGTGTCTGGCCTGTGTCTAGCCTGTGTCTAGCCTGTCTGGCCTGTGTCTGGCCTGTGTCTAGCCTGTGTCTAGCCTGTGTCTAGCCTGTGTCTAGCCTGTGTCTAGCCTGTGTCTGGCCTGTGTCTGGCCTGTGTCTAGCCTGTGTCTGGCCTGTGTCTAGCCTGTGTCTAGCCTGTGTCTAGCCTGTGTCTAGCCTGTGTCTAGCCTGTGTCTGGCCTGTGTCTAGCCTGTGTCTGGCCTGTGTCTAGCCTGTCTCTAGCCTGTGTCTGGCCTGTGTCTGGCCTTGTGTGCAGCTGTGTCACAGCCTTAGTGTCTAGCCGTGTCTAGCCTGTGTCTGGCCTGTGTCTGGCCTGTGTCTGGCCTGTGTCTGGCCTGTGTCTAGCCCATGCTAGCCTGTGTCTAGCCTGTGTCTGGCCTGTGTCTAGCCTGTGTCTGGCCTGTGTCCTAGCCTGTGTCTAGCCTGCTGTGTCTAGCCTGTGTCTAGCCTGTGTCTAGCCTGTGTCTAGCCTGTGTCTAGCCTGGGCCTAGCCTGTGTCTAGCCTGTGTCTAGCCTGTGTCTAGCCTGTGTCTAGCCTGTGTCTAGCCTGTGTCTAGCCTGTGTCTAGCCTGTGTCTAGCCTGTGTCTAGCCTGTGTCTAGCCTGTGTCTAGCTCAGGGTCTAGCCTGTGTCTAGCCTGTGTCTAGCCTGTGTCTAGCCTGTGTCTGAGCCTGTGTCTAGCCTGTGTCTAGCCTGTGTCTAGCCTGTGTCTAGCCTGTGTCTAGCCTGTGTTCAGCTCTAGTCTCAGCCTGTGCCTAGCCTGTGTCTAGCCTGTGCTTAGCCTGTGCCTAGCCTGTGCCTAGCCCCTGTCTAGCCTTGTCCAGCCTGTGCCTAGCCTTGTCTAGCCTGTGTCTAGCCTGTGTCTAGCCTCTATTTAGCCTGTGCCTAGCCCCTGTCTAGCCTGTGTCTAGCCTTGTCTAGCTCCTGTGCCTTGCCCCAGATGGTATGTGACTGGCATGTGCATAGCCTGCGCCTAGCCAGTTCAAGCCTGTATCTAGCCTGTGCCTTGCCTGAGACTCGCATGTGCATAGCGTGTGCCCAGCCAGTGTCCAGCCTGTAAGTCTAGCCTTGTGTCTAGCCTGTGCCTTGCCTGAGACAAGGCTGCATAGCGTGTGCCTAGCCAGTGTCTAGCCTGGTGCCTAGCCTGTGCCTAGCCTGTGCCTAGCCTCAGCAGGCCTGTGCCTAGCCTGTGCTAGCCTGCAGCCTAGCCTATGCCTAGCCTGCCTAGCCTGTGCTCAAGCCCAGGTCTGGGGCCTGTGTCTAGCCTGTGCCCAGCCCAGCTTTTCGAGCCTGGGCTCAGCCTGTGTCTAGCTTGGGTCTGGCCTGTGTCTAGCCTGTGTCCAGCCTGTATCTAGACTGTGTCTAGCCTGTGTCTAGCCCGTTTCTAGCTCAGGTTCAGCTTTTTCAAGCCTGTGTCTAGCCTGTGTCTAGCCTGTGTCTGTGTCCATCTGTGTTCAGCCTCAGCTCGAGCCTCCTGTGTCTGGCCTGTGTCTAGGCCTGTGTTTAGCTTCTTGTGTCAAGCCTGTGTCTAGCTCAAGTCTGGCCTGTAGTCTAGCCCGTGTCTAGCCTAGCCTAAAATGTCTAGCCTGAAGCTTCCTCGTGTCTAGCCTCGTGCCCTAGCCTGTGTCTAGGCCTGTCTAGCCTGAGACCGGCATGTGCATATGTGTGCCTAGTGTCCAGCCCGTGCCCAGCTCCTGGCCAGAGACCGGTAAGCTTCAGCCAGCCCACGGCTTCCGTTTGCCTAGGCTCTGTGCCCTTGCTTGCACCGGCAGAGATAGCTTCCGTGCTCTGGCCAGCCTGTGTCCAGCTCCGTGCCCTTGCCTGAGACTGGCATGTGCTTAGTCATAGCTCAGTTCCAGCCTGTGCCTCGTCTGCAGACAGGATAGCCTGTGCCTAGCCGAGCCTAGCTGTGGTTCAAGCCCACAGCCTTGCCTCAGATCTGGCCTGTGCCTATTCTCATCTGTGCCTCGTTCGACCGGCATGTGCATGCGTGCCCAGCCAGCCAGGTGGCCTGCTCCAGCCTAGCCTAGCCTGAGCCAAGCTCAGCCTCAGCCTCGTGCCCAGCCTGTGTTCAGCCTGGGTGACCGGCATGCACAAGCCTGTGCCTGCCAGGGTCTGGCTTTTCCACCCATTCCAGCCCTGGCCCGAAATGCGAGGCAGTGCCCAGCCATAGGCCTCAGCCTCGCGTATAGCCTTCTCTGGCCCGCAGCAAGCCTGCGTCAGTCAAGGAGATAGCCTTCACTCAGCCTGTCTGTGAAACCGGGTGTTTCAGGCCCGTAGCCTGTTATTCAGCCCAGCCCGTGTTCAGCCCTGCCATCAAAAGCCCAAGCCCACTCCACCTCGCCTAGCCTGTGGCCTGTGCTCAGCCACTGTGCCCAGCTTCCGTGCCACCCGGGGGCCAGCCCGTGCCAGCTAGATAGTTCAAACAGCTGGCCTCCGTGGCGCTCATTTTCCAGTCTGGGGCCCGGTGTCTGGGCCTGGGTATCTCAAGCCTTTGTCCAGCCTGGGTGTCTTACATGTGCTTAGCCTGTAAGTCTACTAAAACTGTCTGTGTCTAGCTCGTGTCTGTGTCACCTTGCCCGCGCCTGTACTCAGGCCTAGCTCAAGCCTGTGTCTCAGCCCGTGCCTGGGTAAGCCTGTAGCCTGGCCTGTGACAATCTAGCCTGGCGGGGTTTGCCTGCGTCTGGCAGGGGCCTGACTGGCATGTGCATATGTGTGCCTGCCTGTGCCCAGTCTATGCCTTGTGCCAGAGACCGGCACTAGTGCCTAGCCTGGCTGTCACAGGCTAGACACAGGCTAGGCACAGGCCTAGACATAGGCTCAGACTGGACTGGCTAGAAAGGCTAAGGCTGCACTGGCTAGGCACAGGCTAGGCACATGTCCAGTCCAGGCTAGGCACAGGCTAGACACAGGCTAGACACAGGCTAGGCACAGGCTAGACACAGGCTAGGCACAGGCTGGGCACAGGCTGAACACAGGCAGGCAAGGCACAGGCTAGACACAGGCTAGACACTGGCTAGGCACAGGCTATGCACATGCCAGTCACAGGCAAGGCACAGGGGCTAGACACAGGCTAGACACAGGCTAGGCACGGCTAGACACCGGGCTAAACAGGCTAGACACAGGCTAGACACAGGCTAGGCACAGGCTAGACACAGGCTAGACACAGCAGTGGAACAGGCTAGGCACAGGCTAGGCACAGGCCAGACACTGGCTAGACAAAGGCACAGGCTAGGCACATGCCTGTCACAGGCAAGGCACAGGCTAGGACACAGGCTAGACACTGGCTAGACACAGGCTATGGCACATGCCAGTCACACGGCTAAACACAGGCTAGCACACAGGCTAGACACAGGCTAGGCACAGGCTAGGCACAGGCTAGACACAGGCAAGGCACAGGCTAGACACTGGCTAGGCACAGGCTAGGCACAGGCCAGACACAGGCACAGGCTAGACACAGGCTAGGCACAGGCTAGGCACTGGCTACACCGACAGGCAGGCACAGGCTAGACACAGGCTAGGCACAGGCTAGGCACAGGCTAGACACTGGCTAGGCACAGGCTAGGCACATGCCAGTCACAGGCAAGGCACAGGCTAGACACAGGCTAGACTCAGGCAGGCACAGGCTGGCACAGGCTAAGACACAGGCTAGGCACAGGCTAGACACAGGCTAGACACAGGCTAGGCACAGGCTAGACACAGGCTAGACACAGGCTAGGCACAGGCTAGACACAGGCTAGACACAGGCTAGACACAGGCTAGGCACAGGCTAGGCACAGGCTAGACACAGGCTAGGCACAGGCTAGACACAGGCTAGACACAGGCTAGGCACAGGCTAGGCACAGGCTAGACACAGGCTAGACACAGGCTAGACACAGGCTAGACACAGGCTAGACACAGGCTAGACACAGGCCAGACACAGGCTAGACACAGGCTAGACACAGGCTAGACACAGGCTAGGCTAGACACAGGCTAGACACAGGCTAGACACAGGCTAGGCACAGGCTAGACACAGGCTAGACACTGGCTAGGCACAGGCTAGACACAGGCTAGCACAGGCTAGACACAGGCTAGACACAGGCTAGACACAGGCTAGACACAGGCTAGGCACAGGCTAGACACAGGCTAGACACAGGCTAGGCACAGGCTAGGCACAGCACAGGCTAGGACACAGGCTAGACACAGGCTAGGCACAGGCTAGACACAGGCTAGACACAGGCTAGGCACAGGCTAGACACAGGCTAGACACAGGCTAGGCACAGGCTAGACACAGGCTAGACACAGGCTAGACACAGGCTAGACACAGGCTAGACACAGGCTAGACACAGGCTAGACACAGGCTAGACACAGGCCAGGCACAGGCTAGGCACAGGCTAGACACAGGCTAGGCACAGGCTAGACACAGGCCAGTCACAGGCTAGGCACAGGCTAGGCACAGGCTAGACACAGGCTAGACACAGGCTAGACACAGGCCAGACACAGGCTAGGCACAGGCTAGACACAGGCTAGACACAGGCTAGACACAGGCTAGACACAGGCTAGGCACAGGCTAGGCACAGGCTAGACACAGGCAAGGCTAGACACAGGCTAGACACAGGCTAGACACAGGCTAGACACAGGCTAGACACAGGCTAGACACAGGCTAGGCACAGGCTATGCACATGCTAGTCACAGGCAAGGCACAGGCTAGACACAGGCTAGACACTGACAGGGGCAATAACAGGCCAGGCACAGGCTAGGCACAGGCTAGGCACAGGCTAGGCACAGGCTGTGCAACTGGCCAGACACAGGCCAGGCACAGGCCCAGACACAGGCTAGGCACAGGCTAGGCACAGGCTAGACACCGGCTAGACACCGGCTAGACACAGGCTAGACACAGGCCAGACAGAGGCTTTGGCATAATCGGCTAGGCACAGGCTAGACACAGGCTAGGCACAGGCTAGACAAAGGCTAGACACTGGCTAGGGACACAGGCTAGGCACTGGCCAGACACTGGCGTAGGCACACGCTATGCACATGCCTGTCTCCAGGCTAGGCACAGGCTAGACACAGGCTAGACACTGGCTAGGCACAGGCTATGCACATGCCAGTCACAGGCAAGGCACAGGCTAGACACAGGCTAGACACTGGCTAGGCACAGGCTATGCACAGGCTAGACAAAGGCCAGACACTGGCTAGGCACAGGCTAGGCACTGGCTAGACAATAGGCCAAGGGACACGCCATGCACATGCCTGTCTCAGGCAAGGCACAGGCTAGACACTGGCTAGGCACAGGCTATGCACATGCCAGTCACAGGCAAGGCACAGGCTAAACACAGGCTAGACACAGGCTAGACACAGGCTAGGCACAGGCTAGACACAGGCTAGACACAGGCTAGGCACAGGCTAGACACAGGCTAGACACTGGCTAGGCACAGGCTAGGCACAGGCCAGGCACAGGCAAGGCACAGGCTAGACACAGGCTAGGCACAGGCTAGGCACAGGCCAGACACAGGCAAGGCACAGGCTAGACACAGGCTAGACACAGGCTAGGCACAGGCTAGACACTGGCTAGGCACAGGCTAGGCACATGCCAGTCACAGGCAAGGCACAGGCTAGACACTGCCAGGGCACACGCTAGGCACATGCCAGTCTCAGGCAAGGCACAGGCTAGATCACGGCTGGCCAGACACTGGCTAGGCACAGGCTATGCACATGCCAGTCACAGGCAAGGCACAGGCTAGGACACAGGCTAGACACAGGCTAGGCACAGGCTAGGCACAGGCTAGGCAACAGGCTAGGCACAGGCTAGGCACAGGCTAGGCACAGCAGCTAGACACAGGCTACAGGCAATACAGGCCAGGCACAGGCTAGGCACAGGCTAGGCACAGGCCAGGCACAGGCTAGACACAGGCTAGACACAGGCTAGTGCACATGCCAGTCACAGGCAAGGCACAGGCTAGACACAGGCTAGACACTGGCTAGGCACAGGCTATGCACAGGCCAGTCACAGGCATGTCACACAGGCACAGGCTAGACACAGGCCAGACACTGGCTAGGCCAGGACACAGGCTAGACACAGGCCAGACACAGGAGCTAGACACAGGCTAGACACAGGCTAGACACAGGCTAGACACAGGCTAGGCACAGGCTAGACACAGGCTAGACACAGGCTAGACACAGGCTAGACACAGGCTAGGCACAGGCTAGACACAGGCTAGGCACAGGCTAGGCACAGGCACAGGCTAGGCACAGGCTAGGCACAGGCTAGACACAGGCTAGACACAGGCTAGACACAGGCCAGACACAGGCTAGACACAGGCTAGACACAGGCTAGGACACAGGCTAGACACAGGCTAGACACAGGCTAGACACAGGCTAGGCACAGGCTAGACACTGGCTAGACACAGGCTAGGCACAGGCTAGACACAGGCTAGACACAGGCTAGACACAGGCTAGACACAGGCTAGACACAGGCTAGACACAGGCTAGGCACAGGCTAGACACAGGCTAGGCACAGGCTAGACACAGGCTAGACACAGGCTAGACACAGGCTAGGCACAGGCTAGACACAGGCCAGGCACAGGCTAGGCACAGGCTAGACACAGGCTAGACACTGGCTAGGCACAGGCTAGACACAGGCTAGGCACAGGCTAGCACACAGGCTAGACACAGGCTAGACACAGGCTAGACACAGGCTAGGCACAGGCTAGACACAGGCTAGACACAGGCTAGACACAGGCTAGACACAGGCTAGACACAGGCTAGGCACAGGCTAGGCACAGGCTAGACACAGGCTAGGCACAGGCTAGGCACAGGCCAGACACAGGCTAGAGGCACAGGCTAGACACAGGCTAGGCACAGGCTAGACACAGGCTAGGCACAGGCTAGGCACAGGCTAGACACAGGCTAGGCACAGGCTAGCACACAGGCTAGACACAGGCTAGGCACAGGCTAGACACAGGCTAGACACAGGCTAGACACAGGCTAGACACAGGCTAGACACAGGCTAGACACAGGCTAGACACTAGACAGGCTAGGCACAGGCTAGGCACAGGCTAGACACAGGCTAGGCACAGGCTAGACACAGGCTAGACACAGGCTAGACACAGGCTAGACACAGGCTAGACACAGGCTAGGCACAGGCTAGGCACAGGCTAGACACAGGCTAGACACAGGCTAGACACAGGCTAGACACAGGCTAGACACAGCAGGCTAGGCACAGGCTAGACACAGGCTAGACACAGGCTAGGCACAGGCTAGGCACAGGCTAGACACAGGCCAGGCACAGGCTAGACACAGGCTAGACACAGGCTAGACACAGGCTAGGCACAGGCTAGGCACAGGCTAGACACAGGCTAGACACAGGCTAGACACAGGCTAGGCACAGGCTAGGCACAGGCTAGACACAGGCTAGGCACAGGCTAGACACAGGCTAGACACAGGCTAGGCACAGGCTAGACACAGGCTAGACACAGGCTAGACACAGGCTAGGCACAGGCTAGGCACAGGCTAGGCACAGGCTAGACACAGGCTAGGCACAGGCTAGACACAGGCTAGACACAGGCTAGACACAGGCTAGGCACAGGCTAGACACAGGCTAGACACAGGCTAGGCACAGGCTAGACACAGGCTAGGCACAGGCTAGGCACAGGCTAGGCACAGGCCAGGCACAGGCTAGGCACAGGCACAGGCTAGGCACAGGCTAGACACAGGCTAGGCACAGGCTAGACACAGGCTAGACACAGGCTAGGCACAGGCTAGGCACAGGCTAGACACAGGCTAGGCACAGGCTAGACACAGGCTAGACACAGGCTAGGCACAGGCTAGGCACAGGCCAGACACAGGCTAGGCACAGGCTAGACACAGGCTAGACACAGGCTAGGCACAGGCTAGACACAGGCTAGACACAGGCTAGACACAGGCTAGACACAGGCTAGACACAGGCTAGGACACAGGCTAGACACAGGCTAGGCACAGGCTAGACACAGGCTAGACACAGGCTAGACACAGGCTAGGCACAGGCTAGACACAGGCTAGACACAGGCTAGGCACAGGCTAGACACAGGCTAGACACAGGCTAGACACAGGCTAGACACAGGCTAGACACAGGCTAGACACAGGCTAGACACAGGCTAGGCACACAGGCAGGCTGCACAGGCCAGACACAGGCCAGACACAGGCTAGACACAGGCTAGACACAGGCTAGACACAGGCTAGACACAGGCTAGACACAGGCTAGACACAGGCTAGACACAGGCTAGACACAGGCTAGACACAGGCTAGGACACAGGCTAGACACAGGCTAGGCACAGGCTAGGCACAGGCTAGACACAGGCTAGGCACAGGCTAGAGGCACAGGCTAGACACAGGCTAGGCACAGGCTAGGCACAGGCTAGACACAGGCTAGACACAGGCTAGGCACAGGCTAGACACAGGCTAGACACAGGCCAGGCACAGGCTAGACACAGGCTAGACACAGGCTAGACACACAGGCTAGACACAGGCTAGACACAGGCTAGGCACAGGCTAGACACAGGCTAGACACAGGCTAGGCACAGGCTAGACACAGGCTAGACACAGGCTAGACACAGGCTAGGCACAGGCTAGACACAGGCTAGACACAGGCTAGACACAGGCTAGACACAGGCTAGACACAGGCTAGACACAGGCTAGGCACAGGCTAGACACAGGCTAGACACAGGCTAGACACAGGCTAGACACAGGCTAGACACAGGCTAGACACAGGCTAGACACAGGCTAGACACAGGCTAGGCACAGGCTAGGCACAGGCTAGACACAAGGCTAGACACAGGCTAGACACAGGCTAGGCACAGGCTAGGCACAGGCTAGACACAGGCTAGACACAGGCTAGGCACAGGCTAGACACAGGCTAGACACAGGCTAGACACAGGCTAGACACAGGCTAGGCACAGGCTAGACACAGGCTAGACACAGGCTAGACACAGGCTAGACACAGGCTAGGCACAGGCTAGACACAGGCTAGGCAGGGCACAGGCTAGGCACAGGCTAGACACAGGCTAGACACAGGCTAGACACAGGCTAGACACAGGCTAGGCACAGGCTAGACACAGGCTAGACACAGGCTAGACACTGGCCAGGCACAGGCTAGGCACAGGCTGTGGGCAACAGGCTAGGCACAGGCTAGACACAGGCTAGGCACAGGCTAGGCACAGGCCAGGCACAGGCTAGCACAGGCTAGACACAGGCCAGACACTGGACAGACACAGGCTAGGCACAGGCTAGGCACAGGCTAGGACACAGGCTAGCACAGTGCAGAGGCTAGACACTGGCTGTGCACACAGGCCAGACACAGGCTAGGCACAGGCACAGGCTAGGACACAGGCTAGACACAGGCTAGGCACAGGCTAGACACAGGCTAGACACAGGCTAGGCACAGGCTAGACACTGGCTGGGCAAACACAGGCTAGGCACACTGCCACTAGGCATGCCAGGACACAGGCTAGACACTGGTGGTCAGATAACAGGCCAGACACAGGCCAGCACAGGCTGCACAGGCCAGACACAGGCCAGGCACATGGCCAGACACAGGCTAGACACAGGCTAGGCACAGGCTAGGGGCACAGGCTAGGCACAGGCTAGACACAGGCTAGGCACAGGCTAAGACACAGGCTATACAGGCTAGACACAGGCTAGACACAGGCTAGACACAGGCTAGGCACAGGCTAGACACAGGCTAGACACAGGCTAGACACAGGCTAGACACAGGCTAGACACAGGCTAGGCAGAGACACAGGCTAGGCACAGAGACACAGGCCAGACACAGGCCAGACACAGGCTAAGGCACAGGCTAGACACAGGCTAGGCACAGGCTAGGCACAGGCCAGGCACAGGCTGTGACACAGGCTAGGCACAGGCTAGGCACAGGCTAGGCACAGGCTAGACACAGGCTAGACACTGGCAAGGCACAGGCTAGACACAGGCTAGACACAGGCTAGACACAGGCCAGACACAGGCTAGGCACAGGCTAGACACAGGCTAGACACAGGCTAGACACAGGCTAGACACAGGCTAGACAGGCTAGACACAGGCTAGGCACAGGCTAGGCACAGGCTAGGCACAGGCTAGACACAGGCTAGACACAGGCCAGACACAGGCTAGACACAGGCTAGACACAGGCTAGACACAGGCTAGGCACAGGCTACACAGGCCAGGACACAGGCCAGACACAGGCTAGACACAGGCTAGGCACAGGCTAGGCACAGGCTAGACACAGGCTAGACACAGGCTAGGCACAGGCTAGACACAGGCTAGACACAGGCCAGACACAGGCTAGACACAGGCTAGACACAGGCTAGGCACAGGCCAGACACAGGCCAGGCACAGGCTAGGCACAGGCTAGGCACAGGCTAGACACAGGCCAGACACAGGCTAGGCACAGGCTGGGACACAGGCTAGACACAGGCTAGACACAGGCCAGGCACAGGCGTGCCAGGCACAGTGGCTAGACACTGGCTAGGCACTGGCCAGGCACATGCCAGTCACAGGCAAGGCACAGGCTAGACACAGGCTAGACACAGGCTAGGCACACAGGCACAGGCACAGGCTAGACACAGGCCAGACCAGGCCAGAAAGGCTAGACAAGGCTTGCAAGGCGCTGCACACAGGCCAGACACTGGCCGGCACAGGCTAGGCACAGGCTAGACACAGGCCAGGACACAGGCTAGACACAGGCTAGGACACAGGCTAGGCACAGGCTAGACACAGGCTGCAGACACAGGCTAGGCACAAGGCTGGCAGACACAGGCTGGTGGCACAGGCTAGGCACAGGCCTAGACACAGGCTAGACACAGGCTAGGCACAGGCTAGACACAGGCTAGGCACAGGCTGTGACACAGGCCAGACACAGGCCAGACACAGGCTAGACACAGGCCAGACACAGGCTAGACACAGGCCTGACACAGGCCAGACACAGGCTGTGACACAGGCTAGACACAGGCCAGACACAGGCAGACAGCTAGGCCGTAGACACACAGGCTAGACACAGGCTAGACACAGGCCATGCGCAGCAGGCTAGGCACAGGCTAGGCAGTAACAGGCTACAGACACAGGCTAGACACAGGCTAGACACAGGCTAGACACACAGGCCAGGCACAGGCTAGGGCACAGGCCAGACACAGGCTAGACACAGGCTAGGCACAGGCTAGGCACAGGCTAGACACAGGCCTAGACACAGGCCAGACACAGGCTAGACACGCTGCAGGCTAGACACCCTATAGACACAGGCTAGACACAGGCCAGACACAGGCCAGACACAGGCTAGACACAGGCTAGACACAGGCTAGACACAGGCTAGGCACAGGCTAGACACAGGCTAGACACAGGCTAGACACAGGCTAGACACAGGCTAGACACAGGCTAGCACATGCAAGCATGCCTCCAGGCAAGGCACAGGCTAGACACAGGCTAGACACTGGCTAGGCACAGGCTATGCACATGCCAGTCACAGGCAAGGCACAGGCTAGGCACAGGCTAGGCACAGGCTAGGCACAGGCTAGGCACAGGCTAGGCACAGGCTAGACACAGGCTAGACACTGCGCTAGCCAGGCACAGGCTAGACAAAGGCAGTCACAGGCAAGGCACAGGCTAGACACAGGCTAGACACAGGCTAGACACAGGCTAGGCACAGGCCAGTCACAGGCAAGGCACAGGCTAGGCACAGGCTAGGCACAGGCTAGACACAGGCTAGACACAGGCTAGGCACAGGCTAGGCACAGGCCAGTCACAGGCTAGTGCAACAGGCTAGACACAGGGCTAGACACTGGCTAGGCACACGCTATGCACATGCCTGTCTCAGGCAAGGCACAGGCTAGACACAGGCTAGACACAGGCTAGGCACAGGCCAGGCACAGGCCAGTCACAGGCAAGGCACAGGCTAGGCACAGGCTAGACACAGGCTAGACACAGGCTAGACACAGGCTAGACACAGGCTAGGCACAGGCTAGACACAGGCTAGACACAGGCTAGGCACAGGCTAGGCACAGGCTAGGCACAGGCTAGACACAGGCTAGACACAGGCTAGACACAGGCTAGACACAGGCTAGGCACAGGCTAGGCACAGGCTAGACACAGGCTAGGCACAGGCTAGACACAGGCTAGACACAGGCTAGACACAGGCTAGACACAGGCTAGACACAGGCCAGACACAGGCAAGACACAGGCTAGACACAGGCTAGACACAGGCTAGACACAGGCTAGGCACAGGCTAGACACAGGCTAGACACAGGCTAGGCACAGGCTAGCACACAGGCTAGAGGCACAGGCTAGACACAGGCTAGGACACAGGCTAGACACAGGCTAGGACACAGGCTAGACACAGGCTAGGCAGGCTAGGCACAGGCTAGGCACAGGCTAGACACAGGCTAGACACAGGCTAGACACAGGCTAGACACAGGCTAGGCACAGGCTAGGCACAGGCTAGACACAGGCTAGACACAGGCCAGGCACAGGCTAGACACAGGCTAGACACAGGCTAGACACAGGCTAGACACAGGCTAGACACAGGCTAGGCACAGGCTAGACACAGGCTAGACACAGGCTAGACACAGGCTAGGCACAGGCTAGACACAGGCAGGAGCACAGGCTAGACACAGGCTAGACACAGGCTAGGCACAGGCTAGACACACACAGGCTGGCCAGCACAGGCTAGGCACAGGCAAGGCACAGGCTAGACACAGGCTAGACACAGGCTAGGCACAGGCTAGACACAGGCTAGACACAGGCTAGACACAGGCTAGACACAGGCTAGACACAGGCTAGACACAGGCTAGACACAGGCTAGGCACAGGCCAGACACAGGCTAGACACAGGCTAGACACAGGCTAGACACAGGCTAGACACAGGCTAGGACAGGCTAGACACAGGCTAGACACAGGCTAGACACAGGCTAGACACAGGCTAGACACAGGCTAGACACAGGCTAGGCACAGGCTAGACACAGGCTAGACACAGGCTAGACACAGGCTAGACACAGGCTAGGCACAGGCCAGACACAGGCTAGACACAGGCTAGACACAGGCTAGACACAGGCTAGACACAGGCTAGGCACAGGCTAGACACAGGCTAGACACAGGCTAGGCACAGGCTAGGCACAGGCTAGACACAGGCTAGACACAGGCTAGACACAGGCTAGACACAGGCTAGACACAGGCTAGGCACAGGCTAGACACAGGCTAGACACAGGCTAGACACAGGCCAGACACAGGCTAGACACAGGCTAGACACAGGCTAGACACAGGCTAGGCACAGGCTAGACACAGGCTAGACACAGGCTAGACACAGGCTAGACACAGGCTAGACACAGGCTAGACACAGGCTAGACACAGGCTAGACACAGGCTAGGCACAGGCTAGACACAGGCAAGCACAGGCTAGACACAGGCTAGACACTGGCTAGGCACAGGCTATGCACATGGCCAGTCACAGGCAAGGCACAGAGACACAGGCTAGACACAGGCTAGACACAGGCTAGGCACAGGCTAGACACAGGCTAGACACAGGCTAGACACAGGCTAGACACAGGCTAGACACAGGCTAGGCACAGGGCTGGGCACAGGCTAGACACACAGGCCAGGCACAGGCTAGACACAGGGCTAGCTAGACACAGGCTAGACTAGACACAGGCAAAGCACAGGCTAGACACAGGCTAGACACAGGCTGGACACAGGCTGGGAACAGGCTAGACACAGGCAGGCACAGGCAAGAACAGGCCAGACACAGGGCTGAACACACAGGCTAGACACAGGCTAGACACAGGCTAGGCACAGGCTAGACACAGGCTAGACACAGGCTAGACACAGGCCAGACACAGGCTAGACACAGGCTAGACACAGGCTAGACACAGGCTAGACACAGGCTAGGCTAGACAGGCTAGACAGGCTAGACAAAGGCCAGGACACAGGCCAG